>JACXGJ010000551.1:68067-118479 GCA_016801105.1 Esox niger | reverse complement strand
CAGTATGCCCTTTGTGTCAGGCCTAGGTGGTAATAGAACAAAAGGAATGTATTCTATTGAGTTAGCACAGAGGTGCAGCATTATACCACACCCCTTTGACTGTTATAAATACGAGCTGTACATGTAATTTACTTTAGAGACTCCTCGAATGATTATTCGGTAAGCATTTGACGCGTCTCTCTATTTGCAAATAAACTACCAATTGTGCCAAGAGAATTTTGTCTCTGTCTTACTCCTTTGAGTGTCTATCGGTGAAATTTCCATCACACTGCCTATTATTGTGTAGGTCCCCCTTTTGTCGCCAAAACAGCCCTGACCCGTCGAGGCATGGACTCCACTAGACCTCTGAAGGTGAGCTGTGGTATCTGGCACCAAGACGTCTGCAGCAGATCCTTTATGTCCTGTAGGTTGCGAGGTGGGCCACCATGGATCCGACCTGGCCATACACATGAATTAAAAGAAAACATGATTCATCAGACCTGGCCACCTTCTTCCATTGCTCCGTGGTCCAGTTCTGATGCTCACATGACCATTGTAGGTTATTTCGGCAGGGGTCAGCAGGGGCACCCTGACATGTCTGTGGCTACGCAGCCCCATACGCAACATACTGCGATGCACTGTGTGTTCTGACATCAGTACCAGCATAAACTTTTTCTGCCATTTGAGCTACATTAGATCTGTTGGATCTGACCACACAAGCCAGCGTTCGCTCCCCACGTGCATCAAGGAGCCTTGGCCGCCCATGAACCTGTTTCCGGATCACTGCTTTTCCTTCCTTGGATAACTTTTGATAGGTACTGACCACTGCAGATTTCTCCACATGTATTTACATAAGTGCCCTGAATATGTTCATGAAATATGTAACTTGTGCTTCTCACACTATCATGATGCAATGCATGTCATATTTTTCAATGTTTTATGTTATGTGTTAAAATAATGAAATATATGAATATGAAGTACTTTAAGCATTTCTCATCAACACATTTTTCAGTTTCAACATAATGAAACACTTTGTATTCCAAGTTTACATTTCAATCAATCAAATGTATTTTATAAAGCCCTTTTTACATCAGCAGTTTTCACAAAGTGCTTTTACAAAACACCCGGCCTTAAAAAAAATCAAAAGGAAGGTTTTGAGTGAGAAACAGAAGGGTTAATATTAAGAGACCACTGCAAATTGAACGCTTCTGTTCCTCACTCAAAACCTTCCTTTTTAACTTTTTTGGAAAGGAAAGAAAGAGGTGCAGTGGCTTCTTATTTCCAGCGCTGTATATTAGTATATGTTTAAAAAGATTATATAGGCACATATTTGTTTTTTATATAGATTATATATAGATATAGATTATATTTTATATAGATTATATAGGCCTAATGAGAATAAGGAGTGTTCTGAGATTGTTCTCACAGATAATGTGCACAACATATTTGTAGAATGTCAAAAGATTTTATTTAAAAGATTTTCAAAAAGAGAACAAAAAAGGTGTTAGCAGAAACATTCTTTGAATTTGTTTGGGATATTATCTTCCTGTTTCATAGAACGTCATTGCATTCTGAACTTATGCCCTGGGAATTATTCCAGGCTTTGAAGATACAGATCTTTCTCTATTCTATTTTATTTATAAAATTATCACTATTTCAGTTTTCTGTGTAATTGGTCCCCCCAAAAAATATTTAATTTAATTACAGTGTAGATATCAGTTGAGTCACTGCAATGCATTAAGACGAATACAAACCAATTATTTTAACATTGGAATCCCATTAGGATGTCCGATGTATTTTAAGTTTGTCTCTGACTCCATGCAGAGTTTAGATGAATTGTCACTTTGTTAACATCCAAAAGTATAAATCCCCAGGCTTTCGCCTCCAAATCTCTAAAAAACCTTCTGTACTGGGGCATATTACGTAGAACAAACTCTAAATTGGCACACATGCTCAGGGATGTGAATCTATTCATGTAACTCATTCATCATCTCTGTCAACACATTCAGTGAGAATACCTTTCTGGCATTAACAAAATTTGATTAAATTTCCAAAGAGGTGTTATGTAATAATCAACTAAAAGTCCAGTCTTCCTCACACGTCTCCACACAGTTACCCTCTATGACTATCAGATTAGCACAAGGATGTGTTTCTACGGTTATGAAAGTGCCTTGTCAGTTTTGTTGCTCGTCCTACCCAAAACAACCACATGACTTACCGTGTGCACATGTTTTCAAGGAACTTAAAACGTGTTTAGAGTTATGTGTTTATCACATGTGTTGAAGTGATAGACTGTGCAGGCATTCTGAGATGAATTGCCCCCATGGTTTGGATGGTTTGTCAGGGCAATACTACACTATATACATAAGGATGAGTGATTAATGTGAATATGTACAGATTATTTTTCTACAGATTAAGTATTGACTTTTGAAATTATTTAAACGACCATATATTCAGACAATAATCCACCAAGTGCATTTAAATAATGAGACATCGTTCATAAGTTGTTTTAGACATAAGTCAAATTCATGGCAAAATAGGTCATATGAAATTGAATGTTTTTGTAAAAATGTGAAATATGCAGTCATTGGCTTGATGGTTCAGTATTGATAAATAATTGCATAAAGCTTCATGACTCCTCCCCCAGCTGAAAGTGTAATGCAAATAGGCTCAAAGAGACCTGTCACCTGATGAGGCTACTGTGTCATGTAACAACATAAAATCCACCTGCTTCAAAGACTTAATTTGTCTGAAATCTGTCAGAGAGGTATGCTTTCCGACTTTTAAGAGGAGTGCTTGTGGATTGCCTGAAAGGCATTTTCTGGATTCTCTGAAGGTACGTTGGCTACATCTACATACATTGCAGTGGCATGTATCAATGTTTTGTAGACTACAATATGCATACATTTTTGTGTATTTCCAAATGTACTTTTAAAATACAACATATTTATTACCCAATAAGTGTTATGTGTATTTCATTTTCTACAATGTCTGTATAAGCACGGGTTGCGCATTATTTCACAACAGGCAGTGGTGTACGCCAATTATACTGTGAGTTGGACATATGCCAAAAGATACATTCATATTTCATATCTAGTATTTATGTGTTATAATGTAAAGCCATTAAATCTTTTTAAGTCTGATATTTCCTACACTTTTAAAAATGCTTTACAGCTCCAAAATTGGTTGAGCAGTCACAATTTAAAGGAAATAAAACTTTTGTTATGGAACATTTCAGGATGTTTTTTAAAAACACTTAATATAGTGTTGTGCAGCACATTACCAAGGAACAAGCGCAACCTTAAAAGCTGGTAAACATTGGGTTGGTGTTTTTGGTTAATTTAAGAATAATAAAGCTTCGGGTTTTCTCTCATTGACGCTTAAAAGCACTTATGGTGTTCAGAATCTTATCTAGAGCTGAATTCAATCACTTTGTCTGGAATATTTTTAGGCTGTAATTTTTTTTTGCACTTGATCAAATGCCAGTGAAACCCATTTTCTTTAAAAAATTTACTGATCAACTCACTGATCTTTCTTCCAATTGAAAATACATCACTCTAATTATATGTTGAATTACATCCCATTTCACACACATTGTATCAATTCATTTTACCTTTGTGTTGATGTCCACTGACTTCTTGCTGAAAGTAGTTGATTCATATACAGTATATTTTGAAGTTAGGTAACAGGAAATCATCCATCTGAGCACTGAGACTATTGTTTTGTGCAGTAATCATTATTTTGTTTTCCAGAAAAGCAGCAGCCATGGGAGTTGGGGAGGGAGAATTGCCAGAGCATCTAGCACCCATCCCAGAAGGTGATATCTATCTCCTACCATTTACTGGCTGCTTCCTTCTGCTTCCTAGTTGATAGTACATTTTAAACATTTCTTATTCACTGTGTGTTTTCTAAACTGTGAAAAGAGGGAAAGTGAGAGCTCACGTTGTACATGTAATTGATTATCCTTTATCTCTCCAGAGGCATTTCAAAGAGGTTTCTCGAACTTGGCCTTCGATGATGATGAGAAACCTCCGGAGGAGACGAAAGAAGCACCCCAAACCGTAGATGCCGAGCCCAAGACAGAGAAGCGCAGGTGAAGAATGTTGTCATACAGTATACTCTTCCAACTCAAGTTCTATCACACTGCACTCACCACGTGAGACAAATCATTCCATTGACTGTGGATGTGTTCATTTCTAATGAAGGAAGAAGACAGAACCAAAGGAACCAACAAAAACAGTGGGATTTTTCCAGCTGGTAGGTCCCAATTCTGAAAACCAACAGAAAGACAATAGTATTTTGTCATCTACGCACATACACACGCATGGCGTCGTTTACTGTAGATGGGGAACCATTGCAACTGCATTGCCGATCCAGATTCCTGTCTTGCAGTCTTCTCCAATGTGCATGTCAAGTGACTGTAGTTTCCTATGTGTTTTCGATACAGTTCCGCTACGCTACGTGCTGCGAGGTCTTCCTGATGGTCATCGGCTTGCTCTGTTCCGCCATCCACGGCATCGCCCTGCCTCTTATGTGTGTGGTGTTTGGAGACGTGACAGACAGCTTTGTACAAAGTGGACAGCAGTACTTTACTAACCTTACAAGTATGTGTCCTGTTTGACAAGACTTTGGCTAATGTTATTACTGACTGTGATGCTGAGCCGTATAATTTGATATTGGTATTGTCATTGATTTGATATTGGTATTGTCATTTTTCCATAGCCAATACCACAGTTTTCTTGAACTCAACTGAGGGATGCATTCAAGTGCCTGGAGTTGATATTGAGGCTTTAATAACTAAGTAAGTGACAATGAGTACAGTGGAGTAAATAATGTATACATTATCATAGAAATATATCCTTTATTTAATACTTTTTCACATTAGTGTTCCTTCAACATAAATCTTTGTCAAGGGAACTTTAAAATGTGTAAAACATATTTAGTTCTCTGAATTTTTATTCAAAAGCTATAGAGGGCTACAATATACATTTTGTAAACATTTTAAATTTAACAGATTAAAATGCTATCAATACAGTTTGGTTTGGTATTATGTCACCCAGAAAAATGTAAATAAATGTAAAAGGTTCAGTCATCCTCATCTATGTATGAATTAAGTTCAGTCATCCTGATCTATGTACAGTATGAGGTTCAGTAGTCATTCTAACATTTGTTAAAAAAAAAAATGAACTGAACAGTTACTCAAATGAAACCGCAATGATTCTGAAACCTCAAACCAAGTCCCAACATTGGCAGACAAGTTTCAAATGCTTCCATAGGTTTCCAGGCATGCAAGCATAAACACCTGTAGCTAGCTTGGCAGGGCTCATTCAAAAGACTGTACTCACTGGACCAAATCCGTTTTAACCCAGTCAACTCTTATTAGGTCATACATTTTGGGCACCAGGAATGCCTGTAACCTCTCCCACTCAAACGAGTTAGACACACTTCCTGCTTAATGGTACACTGCATTAGAATCCAGATTTTCCAGGTTGTTTGGATGTTGAATGAAATGCCACCCACTCAGTTTGCAATAGCACTTATAAATAACCTTTTAATTTAGATTCAGATTCAACTTACAAGTACCGAACAACGAAATGCAGTTTGCGTCTAACCAGAACCGCAAATAGAGGAGTGCAGAAAAATGTACAAGGAATAAGTCTATATACATTGGGGAGAACAGGTATTTGATACACTGCTGATGTTGCAGGTTTACCTACTTACAAAGCATGCAGAGGTCTATAATATTTACCATAGGTAAACTTCAACGACGAGAGACAGACAAAAATGCAGAAAATCACATTGTATGATTTTAAAATAATTAATTTGCCTTTTATTGCATGACTCAAGTATTTGATCACCTACCAACCAGTTAGAATTCAGTCTCTCACAGACATGTTAGTTTTTCTTTCTGAAGCCCTCCTGTTCTCCACTCATTACCTGTATTAACTGCAACTGTTTGAACTTGTTACCTGTATAAAAGACACCTGTCCACACACTCAATTAAACAGACTCCAACCTCTTCACAATGGCCAAGACCAGAGAGCTGTGTAAGGACATCAGTGATAAAATTATAGACCTGGAAGAAGTTCAAAATGACGGTCAATCTCCCTCGGTCTGGGGCTCCATGCAAGATCTCACCTCATGGGGCATCAATGATCATGAGGAAGGTAAGGGATCAGCCCAGAACTACACAGCAGGACCTTGTCAATGACTTGAAGAGAGCTGGGACCACAGTCTCAAAGAAACCATTAGTAACATACTACGCCATCATTAATTAAAATCCTGCAGCGCACGCAAGGTCCCCCTGCTCAAGCCAGCACATGTCCAGGCCCGTCTGAAGTTTGCCAGTGACCATCTGGATGATCCAGAGGAGGAATGGGAGAAGGTCATGGGTCTGTTGAAACAAAAATAGAGCTTTTGGTCTAAACTCCACTTGCTGTGCTTGGAGGAAGAAGGATGAGTACAACCCCAAGAACACCATCCCAACCCTGGAGCATTGAGGTGGAAACATCATTCTTTGGGGATGCTTTTCTTCAAAGGGGACAGGACGACTGCACCGTATTGAGGGGAGGATGGATGGGACCATGTATCGCAAGATCTTGGCCAACAACCTCCTTCCCTCAGTAAGAGCATTGAAGATGGGTCGTGGCTGGGTCTTCCAGCATGACAACGACCCGAAACACACAGCCAGGACAACTAAGGAGTGGCTCCGTAAGAAGCATCTCAAGGTCCTGGAGTGGCCTAGCCAATCTCCAGACATGAACCCAATAGAAAATCTTTGGAGGGAGGTAAAAATCTGTATTGCCCAGCGACAGCCCCGAAACCTGAAGGATCTGGAGAAGGTCTGTATAGAGGAGTGGGCCAAAATCCCTGCTGCAGTGTGTGCAAACCTGTTCAAGAACTACAGGACACATATGATCTCTGTAATTGCAAACAAAGGTTTCTGTACCAAATATTAAGTTCTGCTTTTCTGGTATCAAATACATCAGAAAAGCACGCACGACAATGACCAACAAGAAACACTGGCACAGGAGGAACTTAAATAGGGCTGCGTTTAGAAACACAAACAAAAACCAAACATAACAGTTAGTTATTTAAAAATACCATGATAAAATGATGATGACGTGATATGTGATAAGCTTACAAGTCTCTTTTGATAAATACTTTTAAATAAAACCAAAACTAGATACGAAATGGTAGTGTTTCGGAATGTTTGGGAATTTTTAAATATTTACAGTATATAACCCATTCTAAATCCATTTATAGAGCTTTATCTATATATTCTCTTACAGAAATGCCTATTACTTTGTTGGAATCGGTTGTGCTGTGCTACTGCTGGGGACCTTTCAAGTAATGCTATTCTTACTGACAGCCACCAAGCAGACCAAACGGATCCGGGAGAAATATTTCCATGCCATCCTTCATCAACAGATGGCCTGGTTTGATACACACCAAATCGGTGTTCTGAATGTCAGAATGACCGAGTAAGTAGATACATCGGAAGAATCGATATTTGGGTGATATATTTTATGATTTTGATAATGTTGTAGCCTAGATCCTATTTCTAAGATATAAACAGCCTTTGTTTACTTTCTCCAGTGACATCAACACAATCAACGAGGGTCTTGGCGATAAGATCTGTGTGTTTGTGCAGTTCTTCTGTACCTTCCTGGCAGGGTTAATCGTTGGTTTTGTCTTCGGCTGGAAGCTGACCCTGGTCATCTTGGCCATCAGTCCCCTCTTGGCAGGATCAGCTGCTGTCTGGTCTAAAGTAAGACTACCAGTGATTGGCAAAGAATAAATATTCTCCTTATTATTGTCAGTACTAATGGACGTTGGTTGCATCTCTTCTCTTAAGCCCAGCCAACCCCTAGTTAAAAATGATCCTGTTGTTTCCAAAGGTACACTGGCATGGACTGTGGCTTGATGGATTAGGGGTTGACTGGAGATTGTGTGTGATCGTCATGCATTTTATTAAGCTTTTTTTACAGTAGCAGTTACGAGCAGTCAAATAAAGGTCTTAACGGACACCAACAGGGTTGCACGTTTGACAATATTTTCATTTGATTGTAGATTCTTGCCACCCTGACCAGCAAGGAGCTTTCTGCCTACGCCAAAGCAGGGGCAGTGGCAGAAGAGATCCTTGTAGCCATCAGGACAGTCGTTGCTTTCAACGGTCAGAAGAAAGCTGTGGAAAAGTGAGTTTATCAACTCAATGATAATGTGTTGCCTTTAAAGTGTACTGCTGCCACCTTAATATATTCATTATTGCCTTTGATCTATTTTAGGTATGAAAACAACTTAGAGGACGCTAAAACCTATGGGATAAAGAAGGCCATCACCACCAATGTGTCCATGGGCTTCACCCAGTTTGTCATATTCGGGGCATACGCACTGGCTTTCTGGTATGGGACCAAACTCTCTGTAGACGAGCCGGAAAACTACACGATTGGAAAAACCATTACAGTAAGCTATTAATAAAGAATGTATGTACAATTTCACTCTATTGCAGAAATTGAAAAATGTATTGGCTAAAGGCCTCTGTAATGTCTTGAAACCTTTTATTTTGGCATCCTACTTCTTACCCCTTCCGTGTTTTGTTGTCATAGGTCTTCTTCTCAGTGATGATAGGTGCCTTCTCTTTGGGCCAAGGGGCTCCTAACTTGGAAGCCATCGCCAAAGCCCGGGGTGCTGCCTATGAAGTGTACAATACCATTGACCAGGTACTTTCGGAATTTAGTCTAGTACACCTGAATCACCCTTTTAATATCCACCTTGATGGATGTAATAGGCAGGTTGCATTTGTGTGACCAGAGGTGATGTCAGACCGGACTAGCCTGTTTTTGAATGAATCTTGTGTGATTCATGTGTCTGAGATCCAGCATTCTCACATTTAAACTGGTCACATCGTCGTTTGCCACAACAACCTGTAGGACTTGCCTCAAGGGATTTTCTGGCACATACAATTTTGTGAATAAAACATACTACTCTTTTAGCAATCACTCAATTATACAACGTGTTTACCATTTTCTTGCAAAGAATTTAAGTCACAACAATCCCCCAAAACTTCCTGAATGTTGTCCTTCTGCTGCGTCATGTGACACATACATTTGCTTGTCACAGCCACGTCCGATAGACAGCAGTTCCAACGAAGGTCATAAACCAGACCACGTAAGAGGGGACATTGAGTTCAAGAACATACACTTCAATTATCCCTCGAGAAAAGAGGTCAAAGTAAGTTTTGTATTTCATTCAAAACAGGTTCAGGTTCTACTCAAACTATCGCCCAACAATTAGTAAAATGCAAAAGAAGCAATAGTTGTTGATGTGGCTGCACTTTAACTTTTTTAGTTAATAAGTATTTGCACTAGCAGGCTTGCATTAGCAATGAGAACAACCAAATTGTGATACCGGACAAAGATCACATGAAAGACACATTTAAGCTGTGTGGCGTGTTTCCTGTCGCTGTAGATTCTGCAGGGCGTAAATTTGACAGTGCCACGTGGGAAGACCATCGCTCTGGTTGGAGCCAGTGGATGCGGAAAGAGCACCACCATTCAGCTTCTTCAACGCTTCTACGATCCAGACTTGGGACAGGTAGGAACCAACAAGTTTTATTTTGAAGTGTGTTTATAGTATATTTCTACTGACCCAGAATACGTCCAGTCATAATGAAGAAACAACGCTCCCATGCTTAACGCTCCAAACTCAGGAAAGGTATGCAGGAAAGGAGTACATCTGAAGTGCATGGAACTGACAGCACACAGAGAATCACGTGCACACACAAAAACACGTGTAACATACATAATTATTTATGTACTCTGTATTGAATACCTTTGTCCTGGGTCAACAGGTTCAGATGAAGTTCAATGAAGTTCAGTGGAGAGTAAAATAGTAATATAGTGCCCTCTTGTGGGACATTGGTTTTATCGTTAAATTACTCAAATGATTGGTGGAATGGAGGCACATAGCCTGGATTTTTTCTCTCCCGGGGCTAAGGACGAGTTTGATCAATATCTGGGCAGCTAAGAAAATAATTTCATGACATTTTCATGACTTCCGAGTTTTAAAAGGCTAAAATGCTTGAGGGGGCTGAACTGGGGCTATGCAGATTTGTGACGTGTCTATTGCCCCAACTAGCCCCGATTGTGGCGCCATGCCTGGTGGAATGTGTCTACATAGGATTCATTTTTAAGTAAAATTCTGACTCGAATATTTCAGGATCTCCTGAAATGAAAGAAATTGTCCAAGTTTTGTTTTCACAAAAGAATAAAAAAAGCGCCTGTTTTCATGAAATTGTAATTGCTTGTTGCTGTCTACATTGCTTGAGTATATACAGCTCTGGAAACAAGAAACCAGGCAAGCCAAGTTCAGCCGGCACGCAATAGAAGGTGTTGTCCTCTCAAGACTCTTAACCAGATCACCCACATGAAAGTCTGTGTCGTTAATCATTACACCACAGAGCTGTACATTTGACAAGTGTCAGTACATTAAAAGGGTGTCAGTAAAGCCAGTACATCTTGTGTCTACACTGAACAAATCCTATTTTGCCTGGTTTCTTGCCCTTTTAACAGTTAATTGGTCATTTGTGAATTATATTGATATTGTTAAACTGACTGTAAAATAATGAAGACTGTATTCCTTATTAAGTTTACCTCCACCACAACTAGCGTCTATGAACTGTATGGCTTTTGCCACTGGCAGTTTTAACAGCGTATTAGCCAGTAATATGCTTACTAGTATCTGCCAACTTTCTTGTAATTATCCTAAGAATTTAGCAATTTGCCTGCGAGACTGAAGATTAATTTTCCATGCCAGAAACAGTCACAATATAACTGTATACAGTTTTAGTTAAGGCTTACTAGAACATAACTACTGTATGTTGTAACCAGCAAATGGGTTTGTCTATCCTGACCCAAAACGCATGCACGGAAGCACGCATGCACGGAAGCACGCATCCACAAAAGCACGCATGCACGGAAGCACACATGCACGGAAGCATACCTCGAAAATCCACCAGAAACTGTTGCAATATGTAAGCAGAAACTGTTTTATTTCAGGCTTACTATAATGTAGATTCTGAATTTTTTAGCCAGCAAAGTTTTCATCTATACAGAATAAATCATAATGCGTACTTTGCTTTGCTTGTGAGGAGATAAGAATGCTGGACCTTTTTTTACAAGTCCGCTTCTCTAACCACTACGTTATTTAACGAGGGGTACTCAGTCAGTCAGAAAGAGATATTTGCTCTTCTTGGCACTCTCCGCTTATGTGGTCCAGCAAAAATGAAATATAATGCTTGCATGAGTATTCAACCCTGTCCTGTGGATGCTCCCAGTTAACACTGATAAAAGAAGCAATTTCCTTACCATTGGCTTCCACCTCTAAACTATTAAAGTTGTTGTCACATTTTCTGGATGAACACATTTTGAACTTTCATTGGTCTGAAAATGAACATGAACGACAATGACAATTATGACAATGACTGTGAATTTGGCTAGTGTGTCACCCCATATTTATACCCCAGAGACACAGGAAGGGGGTTACCACTTTAATGTTCCAAATCACTCAGGTTGTGCAATAATTGTGGTTTAGTTTTTAAAAAAACCTTTACTTCATTTATTTTACATGAATTTTTTCCAATAATTTTACTTCAATTGCAGATTACATTTCTGAAAGATCAAGAGGATAAACAGCAAATAAATCTTTTCACTGCTTGTATTTCTCATATTCACCAAAGGAGCCAATATTAGTGGACGGCGCTGTAGGAAAAAAGCTGTCAAATAGTAATTTCAATCGCAACTTTTCTTTGTCATTTCAAGCCCCTCAGGAAGGTCATTGGGGTTTAGACCCCCATGAGAACCGCTGGTCTAAATTACCTTGAATCTTTGTTTTTAGATAACTCTGGATGGTCATGACATCAGGACCCTAAATGTGAAGTGGCTAAGGGAAAACATAGGAATTGTCAGTCAGGAACCTGTGCTATTTGGGACAACCATTGCAGAGAACATCCGCTACGGCAGAGAGGACGCCACAGATGATGACATTGAACGGGCTGTGAGAGAGGCAAATGCATACAACTTCATCTCCAAGCTCCCTGACGTACGTGTGCTATGTATTAAAATATCTACTGTTAGTACAACACAATACATTGTATTGTATATAAATGACATCTGACAAGACTTGACTGAATAGTGACAGGTTTATTCTAGTGTAGACAATAAATCTGAATGTCTTATCATGTGACGTTAAAAGAAGCTGAACACGATGGTGGGGGAACGGGGAGCCCAGCTAAGTGGAGGACAGAAGCAGAGGATAGCTATCGCCCGAGCGCTGGTCAAAAACCCCAAGATCCTCCTGCTGGACGAAGCCACATCCGCTCTGGACACCCAGAGTGAGTCCATTGTCCAGGCTGCTCTGGATAAGGTCAGTATCCTCCATGAGGGCCAGACAGAGTGGTAATGGTTTAGGTTCCTCTCGTACATGTTTTGAGAAACCTGTTCCAACATGAATTGTCACGCCGTGATTTGATTTGATTAAAGCCTTTCTCCTGTACAAAGCAGTTTGGCAAATATCAAGAACCAGGTCCCATTGGAATGAATCTCTGTGACTATAACATGACACCAGTCGTGTTTTGAATGAATTATGGTTCTCCACAGGCCAGGGCAGGCCGAACCACCATCATGATCGCCCACCGTCTGTCCACCATCAGGACGGCGGACGTGATCGCTGGCTTCAGCAACGGGCAGGTTGTTGAGCAGGGAACCCACAGGGAGCTCATGGCTAGAAAGGGTGTCTACTACTCTCTGGTCATGCAACAGGTACTGCCTCCCCTTGGGTACATCCCAAATGGCTCCCCATCTCCTGTTTTGTGCGATGGTTTTTAGTTTAGTTTATAGGTTTGGGAAATCTGGCCTTTACACAACAAAGATATTAGGGGGGCTTTTGGGACTTGGCCCGTCTTTGCCTCAAGTGTTGATCAGAGGCAGTTATGGGCAGACAAATATGCGGCATTTGAGTAACAAGCCTTATCAAAGCTGGTGGCTACAACAGGGATGTTCAAATCTGGCCCTCGAATCCAGTTCCACTCCCTTTTTTCATTGTAACCCTCTAATCAGGGACTTATTCCGTTTTAAGACACCAGATGGGTCCAATTAATGATGAGGTAGAACCGTAAACCAACGGGTAGGTTTGAATACCTCTGGCCTACAGGATTATGAAAAAACAACTATAATGAATAAGCTCTGTAAATAACATGTAATCCACTCGCCATGTTGTGTGTTGTCCATCAGAGTCAAGGGAACCCAGAGGAAGAGGACACTAGTGAAAACAACAGCCTTCCTGATTATAATGATCTTGTACTCTATGACATGGCCTGCACAGAAGATAGCGATGAGCTAGAAGGGGAAGTAGAAGAAAAGGGTGACTTGGACAGGAACTCGATCCACAGAGTCAGTGTAAGAAGGAAATCAACCAAGAAATCCAAGAAATCCAAGAAGTCCAAGAAAGAAAAAAAGGTACTTTTACATACATTGGCTCTCAAGTCTTTTTTGGACTGGACTTTTCTACAATTCATTGTGTGAATTTTTTTTATCAAAATGGGATTAATAATAAGTTGTTTTTGCCACAGACAAAATGCCCATAATGAAAAAGAAAAATACAAATTGTTCTAAATTCATTAGAAATATAAAACCAAAAATTATTGTTTGCATAAGTATTCACCCCCTTTGGTCAATATTGGATAGAGGCCACTTCGACAGAAATAACAGACTCTAACAGTCTCAAACCCCATGCCTTCTGGCAAACTGGCTGAGATTGGATGTGAGTAATTTTCTCTCCCATGAATGCTTGTGAATAGCACCTGGACCATTGTTACAGTATACGCTGTGTCTTCCAGCTCAGCCAGGAAAGATTATAACTCTTTTCCATAGGCCTTTTGGTGGCCTCCCTGACTATTGCCCCTTCTCACCAAAATGCTCGGTTTTTGAGGACGATCAGATCTAGACAGATTCACTGGTGTGTCATACTGTGACTACTGTGATTGCTTCTTCTGAAGAACCTTATTCTGAGTTAGCTTTGAATGTTCCTTCGTATTCAAAATGCAGTTCTTTTGTTAAGGAAGTGTATTAACCGACTGAGGAATCTTACAGAGACAGGTGTTTTTAAACACCTCAATCACACACAAGTGCATTCCAATAAATTAATTATGCGACTTCTAAACAGAATCTGTTGACCCACAGCTCATTCAGGTGTGTCATAATGAGGCGCATATGCAATCGATTATCTGTTTTAATTTTATATTTAATTGAAAACCAATTTTTCAATTTCATCAGTGACAACCTACTTATTAAACTAATCTTTAAGCTCATAGAAACATGTCATTCTTGTAAAGATTTTGTTAAACCTTCATAACCTTTATACTTTATAATGTATGGTTGTACTGTAACTGATAACCTACTGTCAGAAGGCACAAGCTCTGTTAAATCATGTTCATATGGCATTTGTGAGGCTATTTTATTTTCTTATTGACAATGGTTCATTACAGAAGGAAGAGAAATCAAATCTTCCAGACGTCCCATTCAGCCGAATCCTGGCCATGAACAAGCCAGAATGGCCTTACCTCTTGTTTGGAGTCCTAGCTAGCCTGTTAGGAGGAGGCGTTTATCCCTGTGTCGCCATCCTCTTTGCCAAGATCATTGGAGTAAGTGTTTCACACCTAGCCATTCCTTTGGTTCACATGAAGAATTGAAAAACCCAACCCCCAAGAACAGCATTGTATCCCTGTGTACTGATGACATCCCAAAAGTATCAAATAGCGCTGCAGGTCAGCCATTAAATTTTCAAGACGTAAAACATATAGAACCCAAAACATTGCAAACACAAATTACGCTCATAATTATGTACGAAAGGTGTCTTTGAAATGATTTTGCTCACTGGTATAAGATGACATAATGTACAATATTTTTCTTCTTGCATATATCTTTTGAAAAACTTGCTCAGCACAGAGATATAACCAGAAATGTTGCCAGATGTCTTTGTTTTACTTTCCTAATCTGTGGAGATGCAGCCCTGTTCCTATCCGATATACCTGTGAAAACAACTATATGACTACTTCATGGATGACTTTTACATTAAAATAGGATGAGTGTGTGAAAAAACATGATGCCTAGCAATTATCTACTATTGTCATTTTCATATTTCAGACAGGACCAGTTTTGACGGCAACTAGATTCATCCAACTTAGACATTTATTTGAAATTATTAATTTAGACACCCACTACAGCTGCATAAGTTTTAATTCAGCCCACCACTGGAAATGGATCAATGGAATGTGAAAGCTAATCAGAGACGGTCGATCATTGGGGTTTGGACTAATCATTTTTTTATAACTTTTACCTAGGTGTTTGCGGAGATTGACCCAGAAGTTAAACGACAGAAAACCTTGATGTTTTCTCTGCTCTTTCTTCTCATCGGAGGGGTGGCCTTTGTCACTTACTTCATAAAGGTCTGCTAGTCTATGAATAAAATGTGTGTCCAAAATGTCCCCCTATTTCCTAAGTAATACACTAGTTTTGCCCAGAGCCAGTTATTTCAAGGGCCCATAGAGTTCTACAGTAGCCTTTGCAACAGTCATAAAACAAAGGCTCTGCATATTTGTTGTGTTTTTGAATTCTGTTATAATATTTTACTTAATTGTGTACAGTATATTGGGTGTTTTTGAGACATGTGTGCAGAATGAATTGCAGGTTGACATGCAGAACAGAAGGGTTCAAATTAAGACACTGCTGCGAATTGAATGCTTCTGTTCTTCACTCAAAACCTTCCTTTCCAACTTTTTTGGAAAAGAAAGAAAAAGGTGCATTGGTCTCTTAATTATTTCCAGAGCTTTCTATCAGCTTGCCATTTGGACACTGTATACACTTTTTCTTTCACTACGCAGACAGTTCTGCAGTTTATGAGAACTCTATTTGAGAACCTTTCTAAAGCATGAAAGGATTAGGATTTATAAAATGACTACAGCGGTGCTGAAAAAAAGGACTAATTCATTTTCCGATTTCTTCTTAACTGTAAACACTGTGTGTAATAAAGCCATAAAAGCTGTAAGGTAACAAAAAGTGAAGATTTTCAGAGCGAGTAGTGATTTTCTAAAGCCATAGTATTGATTGTTTGTTTCAGGGTTTTATGTTTGGAAAATCCGGAGAGCTTCTTACCATGAGGCTAAGGAAGCAGGTCTTTAATGCCATACTGAGACAGGTAGGAGAGCATACACTTTCATGAATAATAATTAATAATTCACCCCTTCGCCACGGAAAAAGACAAAGTCACTTTTAATCACTGATTTTCTTTAGCGTATCGATAATACCAGAATTACTTAGCAAAACGCTGAATATTCCACACTGCCACTTTTATGTGTCTGACCTCAGAACAACAAACTTTTTTGTTCACAGGAGATTGGATGGTTTGATGACCATGACAACGCAGTGGGGGTTTTAACCACCAGACTGGCTTCAGATGCATCTCTGGTTAAAGGGGTACGGAGCGTAATTTAACTAGAACAACACCGAGCTAATGTAAAACCCAAAAGGATGTTTTGTGAAAGCACTTTGGGATATTTGCTGATGTAACAAAGGGCTTTATAAAATTAATTGGATTGAATGATTTACAGGGCAACACACCCAATCTGTTCTTAGGGTTCTGCATGTACGCTCATCTATCAAACCCGAAACAAAATTTATTATTTGACAACAGAAAGTCAACATTATGTCTCTGGGCTAGATGTTAATTGAACACTTGAGGTTTTAGTAGAACATGGTTGTCCAAAATCACAGACGAAGGATATCACTGATCTAGAAAGATTCTGAAAGCCAGAATGGTCTTGGACCCTTCCTTACTGTGTGCTTTATCCTCACAGGAAAAAAAGGTTTTCCAAAAATATATTACCCCCATCTTCTTAGCAATGGGTTTTAATGTCTTAATATGTACATATGTGATATAAAGTAATACAATTTCCCAAAATGTTTAAGCATTCAAAATAATGTCATATTTATAAAGTTTTGCTCCTCTTCAAATGTGCCAATAATCTTGGCATTGGAAATAGTTGTTTGTATTTTTTCTATTCTATGTATTGTCTTTAATAGTGCCCCACACCCAGAGGCTCAATGCATCTCACAAAGCCATTATATCATACTAAGAAATTGTACTAATATAACATTCCTCTCATTAAAACCAACAGGGGAAAAAAAATATATATATAATTTAAAAAAAGATTTTACAAATTATTTTAGATAATTGACTTCCCCATAACCTATAGATAAGCAAGGTCCAATTCCTGAATATGGCCTTCCCTTTTCACAACAGCTCTACAGCATGTTCCCTACTGTAGTTAGGAGCATGATGAGTTTGCAGTCACCTGACCCACCACAAGGAG
This sequence comes from Esox niger, assembly GCA_016801105.1. Classification (NCBI taxonomy): domain Eukaryota; kingdom Metazoa; phylum Chordata; class Actinopteri; order Esociformes; family Esocidae; genus Esox; species Esox niger. Next base: position 101,072 of record JACXGJ010000551.1, on the reverse strand, counting down.
TCCCTAGAGCGTGACTTGACAAGGAAATCCTTTTTGCCAAACATCCCGGGCAGCATTTAGGCAAATTTCCACCCATGAAGAAAATGCCTTGTCAGTATGCCACAACCAGCATTTGAACACCAGGCCACGGCCACACAGCAAATCTGGGAGACAACAATTCAAATAAAGCATTTCTCATGATTATATGCATTTCTGGTTACGTCTTGACTCAATTTGGTAAATGAAGCTCTCTCCAATCTCTTTTCACATGTGGTTGAACAAAGATGAAATAAAAACATTCAATTTACGCAGATGCTTTCAGTTCCATTGCCTAATGTATGGATGGTACTGGTTTCCTCTGTCCTCACCAGGCGACTGGCTCTAGGCTGGGTCTTCTCACCAACTGTATCTGCACCCTTACCATTGCCGTTGTGGTGGCCTTCGTCTTCTGCTGGCAGCTCACCCTCCTTATCCTGGCCTGCTTTCCTTTCCTCATCGGAGCCAACTTCATCCAGATGAGGGCCATGGCAGGCCACGCCTCCAAAGACCAAGGGGCCCTGGAGCAGTCTGGGAAGGTGCGTTTTAATACAATGCCTTCTGGGATGCTGGGATGTTTTGAACTAGCATTAGGTCCTGTTGACTGGCTGCTTCCCTCACCATCTCATTGTATCACATATCACCAGGAAAATCTGGGTTAGGAGTTTCATTTTTTTTTAAATACATTTTCTAGATCTCAACTGAGACTGTTGAAAACTTCAAGACAGTTGTCGCATTGACCCGGGAGGATGTTTTCTTCAACAAGTTCATGGACAGTCTAGAGAGACCATATAAGTAAATCAAATTACACTTTGTGATGGACTCAGCTTATAACATAGAGTAGCACAGTCAGGCCATAATGGTTATTATTCAATGTCTCAGGAATGGTTTGATCAAGGCACCCATCTACGGACTGACATTCGCCTTATCCCAAGCCATCCCCTACATGGTCAACGCTGCCATCTTCCGCTTTGGGGCCTGGCTTATTGCGCACTGTTACACACAGTATGAAAACATGTTCATGTGAGTATCCTGTAGATAATACTTCACAGCCACCTGATTCATAAATCATGCCATTGATAACACCGCATCACCCCTTTCGTTCCCAGCGTGTTTTCCGTGATCATTTTTGCCGCCATGAACATTGGAGAGTCCTCGTCTTTTGCTCCTGACTTTGGCAAAGCCAAAACAGCAGCAGCAAGAATTATCCAGCTGTTGGAGAAGAAGCCTGAGATTGACATTTACAGTGAGGAGGGAAAGAAGCCAGTAAGGGAGCTTCGTGTGATCTCTTACTCCAATTAAAACATGTAAATGAATGTACATACAATCAAATGACCTTTACAACACTTTCTTTGTTTCCAGTCAGACATTGCCGGGAACATTGAATTTCGAGGGATCCACTTTTCGTACCCGACCCGCCAGAACGTGAAGGTTCTCCAGGGTTTGAATTTGTCCGTGGGGACTGGTCACACCCTGGCCCTGGTCGGGGAGAGTGGTTGTGGAAAAAGCACTTCCATACAACTACTGGAGCGCTTCTATAACCCTGCTGAAGGACAAGTGGTCAGTTTACATTCACCTCCCTGTTCACAGGAACACACTTAGTGAAAGTTGTTTAGGCTGAATATAGTGGTAACAATAACATGTTACCATAGATGGATTGTCCTTTATTTTGGTATTCTTGGATTTTACCAATTCTGTTGTTACTCTTGTTCTCTGATCTTCCTTTGATATATGGTCAGTATACTGTTGCACTCCAGAATCCCAGACGATTCAAGCAGCGCTGCTACTTGAAATGAGGACACCTGATGATGCTTCTCTTTCAGTGTGATTTATTCTGTAGTAAATGGATAAAGTTATTCAACATTACATTTTAGCATAAGCTGTGACCTTAGTGCATTCACCTTTGTGCTTCGGTGATGTCAACCAAGGATGGTCCACGTTCCAAAATCACCCAGCAGAACTGTCCAGCAGAATGGACATAATCAACAATAACATGTATCCATCTTATGTGACTTGTAGTTTATGTTCGTCATGTTCAACTGAAATTGAATTTAATAGGCCCTACTTGTTATTACCTAAAATCTATCTGTACAAAGTCATTAGCTTCCATTACAGTATCATAAAACAACGAACAGTACAGTAATTATCTATCAAAATACACCAAATCATTGTTTCTGTAGTCAATAATAGTTCACATCGCCAAGAGGTGTGTATAAACTTTTCAACATGTAGCGTACCTCACTGACCTGAAAACTCATTATCTCTCCTTATATCGTATTTACTTAATTTTAAAAACCCACTTAGAACCAAATCATTACTCTACGTTCCTCTGTACATTTCTATTTTATCATTTAACTTAAATCGTTTTTTTTTTACTTCCACTATCTAATTACGTAACATACTCAGCCTACCTGCAATAAATGGAGGAGGTTATTAAACTTCCGGATTTTGCGTAAGCTGTGACTCTAGTGCAGCCACTTCGCCGCTTTGTTGGTGTCAACCAAAGATGGTCCAGTAACATCTCCTAAACTGTCCACTTCTGCCTCTTAGTGGTGGGAAGCTGGAACTACATATCATATTAAGATTGCCGGTTAATGATATGAACAACTGAACAACCTAACATAAAATGTAGGTGTGCTGTTGGCCCTGTTGCTGAGCTAATGATTCCCATGTGCCACATGACCATGGCCAAGGATTTGATCCTGGAATTGTGTATTATGTCCTTTATTAAACAGGCCTTAGCTGTGGTATATTGGCCAAATACTACACCTCCTCATGCCATGGCTAATATATATGATTGTTACAGAAATTAATTTAGCTAAATCAAATATTTGGCATAGCTAGCCATAAATACATCCACTTCAAATACCACATTAATATACATTTGCTGAAGTAACATTTATGATATAGACACATTTTTTGAAAAATACTAGTTATGTACTAGCGATGTTGACCCCGAATGGCATACATTTAGCCCAAAGAGACTTGGCTTGATGTAGTGGAGGATTTCAATATAGTACACAGACATGTCTGTGAGGTTTCCTCCACTTGACTTGCATGCATTGTATCCTGTGGTTTCTTAGTAGCTGACCTGTACATTACTTCTTTAATACCTCAGCTACTGACCTGTATACAGGGCCAGTTCTAGCCATTTGGGGCCCCCTCCCCTAACAGCCAGGGGCCCTAAGCAACCACTTATGTCACTTATGCTTAGAAACGGCCCTGTCTGTATATTTTTTTTGCATCTCTCAGCTACTGACCTGTTTATTACTTCTTTACTTGTCCCAGCTAGTGGATGGGCTGGATGCGACGACACTGAACCTTGCATGGCTGAGGTCTCAGCTTGGCCTGGTGTCACAGGAACCCATCCTGTTTGATTGCACCATTGCAGAGAACATTCAGTATGGGGACAACAGCCGAGTGGTCTCCCAGGCAGAGATTGAGGAGGCTTCCAAAAAGGCTAACATACACGACTTCATCATGGGCCTACCAGAGGTATAACAACACCACAGTATTCTGGAAAGAGTAAAGTGTTGGAAATGGAAGGAGTAATAGAGTTAGAAATGGAAAGAATATAGTGTTGGCAACGGGAGGAGTATAGTGTTGGGAATGGGAGGAGTATAATGTTGGGAATGGGAGGAGTATAGTGTTGGAAATGGGAGGAATATAGTGTTGGAAATGGGATGAATATAGTGTTGGAAATGGGAGAAGGATAGGCCCGGCACTAGAACAAACGTGTTCTAGTGCCGGGCATTTGATTTCCATGGGCTCACATTTATCCCACTTGGAATGTAGAGCAGGAACTCCTGCAAATAATTTTAGCGTGCATGGCTTTCTAAAGCTAGACAATTGCAGAGTACACAGTGGTCAATCAAATTTGAAAGCTTTTAGTAACTGCAGTAGTTACACTCTTTGTAGCTTCAGTAATCACATCACTTAATAAAGCAGGTCTTCAATCGCATTTGCTGATGAAGGCAAGAGAGCTACATTCCCCACAGTAATTAGTTAAGTAAGGTATTGGGAAGCATTTTACCCAAACTATTTTGGGGGGGCAAAGCTTTGTCGCTGGGGGGGCATTGCCCTTTCAACAGGTCTGTGCAGCATTGTGATGATGTTAAATGTCTCTTCAAAGGGAGTCTAAAAAGAGAAGTCACAGAAGAAATTTAATCCGCTCTCACTAAATAGACATTCAGAAACATTAGCTTTTTATAGTTTTTTTATGACTTATAAATCTCAAGACTTGTTGCATGCTTTGTGGTGTTTTAGGCTTGTTGTCCATAAGGAATATGACAACTGCCGTTAAGTGGCCTTTATACAGTAGATGTGATTAACTATTATTGTGTTCTGACAAGCGCGATTAATTAAATGTTTGTTTCGTCAGAAATACAACACCAGGGTTGGGGACAAGGGGACCCAGATGTCTGGAGGACAGAAGCAGAGGATAGCCATTGCCCGCGCCCTGGTCCGACAGCCTAAAATACTGCTGCTGGACGAAGCCACTTCTGCCCTGGACACAGAGAGTGAGAAGGTAAATCCCCTGATCGTTTAGAGTCTTCCATGAAATTATAGATTAATTAATAAATTAACACATGAATAACAGTAGACAAAAAACGCTTCTAGCTTCACGAAGGCTCGGTGTGGGTTCTGCTTGCTTACCAAATGATAGTTCTCTCTTTCCCCGTTTCCCTGTCGTTCTCTCTTTCTCCCTCTCCATCTACGTCCCCCAGATAGTCCAGCAGGCCCTGGATGACGCCCGACTGGGCCGTACCTGCATCGTGATTGCCCACCGGCTGTCCACTATTCACAACGCCGACCAGATAGCGGTAATTCAGAATGGCCAAGTGACGGAGCAGGGGACCCATACTGAACTCATGGCTAAAGAAGGGGCTTACTGCGCCCTGGTCAATGCACAGGTCAACCATTAAAGACAAGGCCTGGGATTTTTGGCCACTTGTTGAACCAAGTAGTGTCCCCAAAAATTGTGTACTGAGTCATTTCTGTGCCGATATGTGCTCCGTGTCATCTAAACCCCTCTCATTCAAACTTGGAATATATGACTACGGAGGAATGATGGTTATTCTAGAGATTATGCACATATAGACAACATGTCATCCATGGATCCTGAAATGTGAGAAGTAAAGAATGAATCTGTCTATCCAAAAAGTTGCAGACTGCATCTCTAGCTAATATAAATATTGATGTTTATAAGCGCTCTCTTTATTGTCTGTGTATGCACTGTACCTTCGATATTCTATGTTTTTTTTTACTCTCTCCTTGGTCAGTCTTCCTTGAGGAAATGGTTTTAGGACTGCGAAAGGACATCCTGGTTAAATTAAGTTTGAATGAAATTGAAAAACACATTTTATACTCATTATATGAATTAAAGAAACGCATCCTAGCTTTGTTTGTTTTTTAGCTTTAGCTTTTTTTATCTCAAGAAAACACAATTGACTCCTATTACTTATACTCTCTTACGCTAACTGTCTTTGTATCTATCAGAGTTTACTCTAGTCAGACAGCGTGTATTTAGAATACATGGTTTCTTTTACCAATGACGAAAGGAGTAAACCCAGGGACATGAGCACAGATGTTGTAATGAGATGAACATAATAACTGTTCTGGTACATGATGCTTTTCATTGTCCGAAGACTAACGTGTATTTCTATTTGATGAATACAGTTTTTCAAAATACGCCTTAAAATGCAATAAAACATTGAGGCATTAAATGAGGCATTAAATAGTGACCGTGCATATCTCACCTTGTGCTGAAGTTATTACAATAAATGTACGATGTTATTTTCATTATTTTACGTAGAGGGACTCGTGTGTAATTGGTCGTCAATTCGTGTAAAATAATGTACGCGCTATTGGCCTGTGTCCCAATGTCTTAGAAAATATTTTGCAATGCCTCAAGTATATTCAACTGCTATACTCAGACATGTATTTTAGAAAAACTGCATCGATGTCATTTGGAAAGAAGTTAAAATATGTTTTATTTTTGTCGAAATTGTGAAAACAGAACAAGCCTAAACGCCCTAAATTGGCCTGTAGAGCGCATTACTTAAACCAGTGCCGTTCTCTAATTGCCAACTTGTACGTCAAACAAGACATCTAAAGTGCAGAGCCATGATGGACACCAGAGGGCGAACGTCGCCTGTAAATCCAGTCCGAGAGAGAATTTATCTCGGTAAGTACTTAAATATATATTTAAAATCCCAATCACTGCATGTATACATACTATGAATTGTACGTGAGACCAATTACACTGATAATTATGTCTCCAAGAAATCTAAAGGGAACATTTCAAAATAGCACTATCAGTTTTCCAACTGTAAATACAGGTTTACAAATCCCTGGGCGCCATACATTTTGAAATAGCCACCCATACACAGACGTAGAAGTCCTAGGCCTTTGTAAAGAAACAACGTTTTTTTTAAATAGTCTGCCATCAATACTATATCAACTTCCTAAATAATCTCGAAAGATGTATTTTCTTTTTTTAACATCACCGAAAAAACATGAACGTCATCAAGTTTGATAAATCGTATTACTGGAAGAGGTGTCCTGATTACATTACTCTGTTGTTGTAAAAGTGATCAAAATGTTGTTGTTTTAAAAGGTGATGAAGAAAACAGTTTATGCTGTTCATTAACGAAGTTAGATTGGTAGAGACAATTTTTTGCTACAATATAATACCATTTTAAGTTTAGACTTTTGTACGGACACTGTAGGCCATCCTTCAGCGTAATTTTGTAGATCTCTATGGCAATGGGATCGTTTACCAAAGTCTATTTTCAGCAGTTTTGTCTTGTATATTTATATAATCTGTCATGTATGCAATTCTATATCAATTTCTTATTAATATTTTTCCATTTCTATATTTGTAACGGGTATTTTTTTAACCAAATGATTTGGGTCGAAAGCACTATTTTAGAAATCATAATTTAATTTAATTTCGGAAAATGTTCAGAGTGTAGAAATCCTATAACAAATTGATAAAAATGAACAAAAACTAAATCGCAATAATTAAAAGAATATATTTCAAAGGTGTATGCCTTTACATGCAAACTGCTATAAACAGTTCGCGTTTTCAAGTTTTAATGATGTTTATATCTCCGACTAACTGACAAAAATATATTTATTAATATAACAATTGACTCGAAGAGTTAACATTGAGACTTTTGCTTCGCAATCACCATTGCTAAGTAGTATAGTGATTATTTAAAATGGGGACTGGACACGCTGCTTTTAATTAGAGGTTAAAAATTATATATATTCTCACAACATCTGAAAATAGTAAGATATTGTTAGCTCTATGCTTAATTATAAATTAGGTAGATTTTTTTTTAAAGTACATTATTAAGAGGCATTAAGCTATGATCCTTTAATACTGTGCACTTCACTTCGCAGCGCATAAAGCAATATTAACGCTTTATAATAATGTTTTCACTTCTTTAAAAAGCCAATGTTTTGTTTTTGTGAGAATAATTCGTGTTATTCATCAATGAAGGCCTAGAATTAGTCTATTAATGCATTATTAAGTTACCATCAACAGGTGGCTGTAACGTTTTCAAAGCCTAGTTGATTTAGTTGCCAAGATTTGTAAAATCTTATCATTTCCAAATAGACAGTTCTTTAAAAGATAGACTTTCGTGAGAATAATTTTGCAGGTACTGATCATTTTGTAGAACTGTAGATTTGCCCTGCAATAAGTATCAAATGAATTTCCATTGGAAAAACTGTGCAGGAAACTTTTGCGGCTCAACTTCTTCATCCAATCTATTCCCCAATATTTGGTTTTATTTTAATACTTTTTAAATAGCTATGATCTTATACCTATTCAATCTTCTGATTAGATCAAATGCTTTACATCTACAAGATATACATATAGCTCTATGTCCACAACCATTTCTGGAACCCGTGTTACGCCAGATGTTCCTCTGGGCAACCACGGTTTTATCATATACACAAGAACATTATTGTTTATCCGCCAAAACGAGCAACTAAGTAGTTGTTTTGTTTGCTTTCATGTTGATGGTTGTTTACACAAAGAACCTACATTTAATTTTGTAACGGGGACTGCCACCTGTATGACTTAGATCATTCTAAATTCCCATTTATAATGAAACCTCTACATTGTATTTCTGTATATTTAAAAAATATATAATATGCATCTGGAAAAAAACAAGAAATAAAAGCCTGTTCAGTGCTTTTTTAAAGAAAAGTTAAGATATATGGTTTAGACTTTACAATTCTGATAAAAGAACACATTCCATAATAATTTTGTAGGTGCCACAAAAGTACAGACTACAGACAATTCGATTAAATAAAACTAGTGATATTAGGTAATAAAACTATAACACGCATAGCATCAGAACATCTTAACATAATGAAGTTAGACTTCCATGCAGCAACCAGTGGTCGTATTTGGCATATTTTAGCCGACTTCTAAAATCTTGGAAAGAATAGCTTTGTCAACTGTGGCATGCATTCAGTTTCAATTACATAGCAAACAAACGGAGTCTAAACGACTTGCTTCTGAATCCATACTGACTTTATTGAGTGGCTTAAATTAGAAAGCCAGTCTCTGAGAAAATATGCTTGTGAAATTAACGTCACTTTACAACATGCTTACTTAAATTAAAACATGAGAATAATAAACATCGAATGATTTTGAAATCATCTTACAAATAAATTCAAAGTGCGTCTAATAATAGACAGGGAAATACACTAAACTCGTGGTTAAATATAACTCCCCACAATAACATTTTTTTATATCCCGGCAAACAAAGAAAATAAAAATGAAAAGAATCCAAATACACTTCCGTTTTCAAATATTTACTAGAGCCAAATTTACAACTAGAAATGACTATACAAAAATGATCTTCTGGACAAATACGTAACTCACCTTTACATTGGTGCGTAATAATTTTCTAACCTATTAGGCTACATTTCTCCTATATACAACCTTGCGGTTACGAGTCTTTCTGATATTGTCTTGTGGAGCATTTAACCCATGTGCGATATGACCAATGTGTGTATAACCTATCTTCCATTTTAATAAACTGGTGATGTGTATGACAAGGAAGATAAGGGCATAAGAAAAACGTTGATCACCGCACATAAGTGATATGTTCTTACAAAGCAGCCCGTCGAAAAGGACACACACTGATAATTTCTAGTGTTCAACAGGCTAATAAAGTGCCACAGTTTGGTTTGGGATAAAAGTACGTCAGCACAGCAGTAACACGATATTGCAGGCCACCAATTGATAGAACACCGATTTCTATTTCTTGCTAATTGTAAAACCCATGTCATAACCATGTTGCAAAAACACTCAGAAGGGTACACCAAAGTATAAGGTACCCGGATTTGATCATCCGTCTGTGCGTTAGAAGAATGCTTTTATATTGTGCCCCAGAATTACCACAGGTTTACTTTAGCACTACTGTATTTTACCTGTACACCCTCAATTAATTAATAGGCTACAATTAGATAATTTCATCTGTAGGCCTAGTCTTAAGCACTTGATTAACTCAACTCGGCAAATGGGCATATTTATGCATACTCAACGTATGTCCACTGTATTTTTTCACCATTTCCCTTAGTTTATCGGCTATTCCCAGATGTTATACTTAGTTGAGTGAGTTTAGAAAGGCCGTTCGTTTCCTGTTCCCTGGGCAGACTCCGGAGGTTGCAACAGGTCGGGGGAATGGCACGGAGGGCTGCCTGGGGCGCTGTGTTCGCTGTCAGTATCACTTCCCCTCTTCCCCCCGCTACCGGAGCCAGACCCGGCGGAGCCCCCGGCACTGTGAGTCTTTACGTGTTTACTCAGGTGGTCGCTCCGCATAAACCTCTTGTTGCACACCGGACACGCGAACCTTTTCTCCCCAGTGTGCGTGCGCAAGTGTCGCTGGAGCTCGTCAGAGCGCGTGAATCTCTTCCCGCAAAACAGCCAGTTACACACAAACGGTCTCTCTCCGGTGTGCCATCTCAAGTGTGCTTTGAGGTGCGAGGTTTTCCCGTAAACTTTCCCACAGCCCGGGATGTGACAGCTATGGAGCCCTTTCCGCCGCAGACTCGCTCCCGCTGGTCCCAGTCTCTCCGCCTCCTGACAATTGGGACAGTCGCAGGTGGCTCTACCGGAGTAGCGCCGTGCAGAAGACCTTGGGGACCCGGCTAGGGAGGCCGTTGGCCCCCCAGACAGCATAGTCCCCCCGGCTCCGGCCAATGGAGACGGATTAGAGTCCGGATAAGAGGACAGCACCGGTTTGAATCCATCCATCAGGTGCTGTCCGGTGGTCAAAAGGTGAGAAGAGGGACTTGTGCTGAAGGCGGAGTGACTTAAACTGGAGTAATCGGAATTGTAACCCCCCAAAGGGGAGTGCAACGACGTCTGGAGTCCACCGGAGTGCAAAGACGTCTGCAGTGCTGCCCCATTCGGGTTCTGAACATCAATCCATCCCGCTCCCACGTCCCACCACGCAGATGCGCCGGTGGTGCCAACCTCTCCTGTGGGGATACCAGGATGGGACGACTTGAACCAGGACTCGTATGGATGCGCAACGCTCATTCTTGGGTAGATGCCTTGCAGACTGTCCACTGACGTGTGTACCTTGGAAATAAAAACAGGCTGGTGGCTGGGTTCTTGGGAACTGTTTGTAACGGAGGCCTGGAATACAGAATAATCGTTTCCAAAGTGGGACGTGGATGAGGTCCCAGAAGTGAGGGAGAAGGCACTCGATCCGGTTGAGCTGTTGGTACCAAACGAGTCCGATAGACCAGCTCCGTTACGGGACACTCCGAAACCAGACAGACCGGAGCCGAGGCTACAGCTACTGGCGGTGGCTCGCTTCCACGGGTGAAAGCCTTTACCAAACGATGAAGAATTATCCGAAATGGAGGATGGCGAAGGGCTCGGACTCCCTATTTTGTTGCATGTTGCAGCCAACATGGCTAAAGGAGTCGATCCCAACCTCGGCTCCTCCTGAAATAACAAGGACAAACAAGTAAGTGCCTGTTGATTTTTGTTCCTTAACGTTTTACAGAAAATTACGTATGCCTGTTCTGTGGAGTAGACAATGGTGGTCTAGGAAAGGTTTAGCCCTTACTACGTAAAACAAACTTAGTAAACCACTTTCAACTGCCATTCTTGTTTCAAGAGACTACATTTCCAAGCCATAACCTACCTGTAGATTGAGTTGGAAAAAAGCACCAAATGTAGCTACAACAAGAATATGGAATTACGTTAAATGTGACATGCACGGTAACATGCGCGTCTTGGGCACATCAGTAGAAAGTTCTATCCCGTGCGTGTCTCTCTGTCGTGGCGAAATGAATCTCAGCTTTTTTCTCGTGACCCACTTGCTTAAAACATAATCAACGAACTGTCTTTCCTGCTGTGAGCGAAGTAATGTTAATCTCCTCCGCTGGACAATAAAATAACTAATTAAACCAGCAAGAAACCCCTTAGACTCACCCCTAGAAGTGAAGTTGCCATCACAAAAAGTGCCCTCCTCGGAGGATCTTTTTATATTTATGAATCACAGCAGTGTTTTTTTAGAGGTGTGCAATACAATGATGTGTTCCGCCCATTCCACCACAATTGTAGGTCCTCTCCGGCTTTGAAGTACCGCTGTGACACGGGCGACCAATCAGCGCCTCTGTACCACCACACTGCCACATTCTAACGTGAGGTCATCAATAGACTACTTCAGACAGCTCTCCACCCCTTCTACCACCCTCTTCATAATAAAAGAACGGAAGAAGGTAAAGTTAAATAAGAGTGAAAGCAGCTTTCATTTCTGTATGCCTACGATTCATAGGCTACGCTATTATTTATTGTTATTCTGATATCGTGGCAATTGTTTCTATTAAATTATTAATTTTGCCGTAGTTATTATTGCTGTTTGTGTTTTGGTGTTATTACAGTGTTATTAATTTTATGTTATTTTGTCATTCTTCAATCCCTATTTGGAAAATATTTTTTCCTCTTTCTCCCGGTGGTAAATTGAGTATATAAGCGATCCATTTTGAAATATTCCCCTTAGATGTTTTACATTAAAGTTGTTACTATGACTTTTAAGTAGTTGATGCAAACAACGATTATAAAGCCTACAAAAGACTGCATTGTTTTCACAGGGCCAAGATGATCTTTAAGACAATTTCACTTTAATTGCATTCAATTACCTTGCCAGCGTTTATTAAAACTTGAATGCTGTGCATTCCAGTAAAGAGATCACTGACTTCCTTATTAACTTCATGCTATGACAAAAATAATGAAGTACGTATTTAGACTTAATATAGCGAAGTTCGTTTACATTAATATATCAGTCCATGGCTTGCAGTGTTACAGTGTGTTTTGTGTGTGTGCGTTTATACGTGTGTGTGTGTGTGTGTGTGTGTGTGTGGAAAAAGAGAGATGGAGGGGCTAAGGAAGAACAAAGAACAACTCAAATAAAAGAAAATTAAGTTAATTTGATTATGTTAGTTTTCCTTCTCTTATTTGGTGAACCCAGTCAAGATCTGTTTAGTCTGGCTATATTTGTAATAATGAATCAATCAAAGATGTTCCTGGTGTTGACTTATCAGAACAATACTACGTTTCTGCCCTTTTTACCTTGACCTGTGACCAATTAGAAAAAGCAATTATACCATGATAATCTCGGAAATTATCTCACCAGGCTATAAAAAAACCCAAGTAGGCGACATAACAGTAATAAAATAGCCTACTACTTGTTACGTAACACGTATTACATAGGCCATAACGCGATCTGAGCCCGGCATCTCTCCTCTTTCTCTCTCACTTTCTCTCTCTCTCGCTCTCAGCTCCTCTCTATTAGCATGCAGTGTGCATTGGCAGCATACATTTCATTTGAATTTCAAATTTAATAACGCAGGAGGTTTTTAATCATCCGCATTTTTATTTGTTTGATATTAACATGCTTATTGACCGGGTCTGTTGACCAGCTTGGTCATTACAAGACAGCGAAAAGTTAATTAAAACGACCAGGGATTATTCATCACATCATCTGCCTAACCCACGTCGCTTCCTTTATTACACAGCGTGATAGATGGACTATCTGATTAATTCCTCTGTTTCTTCGATTGGACAAGAGCTTTTTGGATTTAATTTACGTTGCCAGAGCAAATAAAGTAGTGAACAATTGTTCTTGGGTGCCCAAAAACAAAATATAAAAAAATATAAATCTAGGCTAAGTAATAGAGAGCGCAGGAAAAATACACTTGAAATTTGTAATAGAAAAATGCAAAATGTTGATAGAGTTTTAATTAGCCTACAAAAAATATAAAGTCTATTTATATTTAGTTGATTTGTACATTTGTAGCCCAGGTGAATTAATATTTTCTCCCATTAAAGAAGAAATATTTCAAAACTGAAGTATGTTGAAAACACTTTGAATGCATTTCTATTAGGATGCTTGACTCCTTAGTATTCGATAGTTTTCTTATTGTCTGTACATTTTGCATTTGCACTCTCATTCATGTATAACATATTACGAGAAAAATAATTTCGTGAAAAAATACGAATCATTTCCCTACTTTAAACACCTCGAAGTCATCTCAATATTTTCGATTATCATACACCAACCAATACAATTTCCTAAAGAAAACACGAATAAGTCTATTGATTAGTTGAGATAGTTTCTCCTAAAACAATATAGCAGAAATTAATTATTGTGAAATAAAAATCGAAAACGGTGCAACCTACAGATGAACGCAATTATTTTAATGACTATAAAATGTGTGTGTTACAAATAGACGACTTGATATGGTACATACCGTGCTCCACTCCGCGCCGTTTTGGTATTGATTGACCCTCGATGCTTGCTGTCTGTGGTGCATGAGGCTGAGTGATTCAAGCCCTCCAACCGCTGTTGCGTTGTAACAGTAGTCCCTGCCCTTGCAAAATAAAGGGTATAAGGAATTTTGTTTAATTTGGAATAACGAACGGCTTGCTCGTCCACTCTGCCTAAATCACGTTTGAGCCATCTGCAAGGTTGTGCAGTCATGCGCTTACCTAGCCTACATACATACCCTAAGGTACGACAGCAAATGTAAGGAACGGATTCAGCTGTGATGCAACGTTATTCATTTTTACTATTCATGCAAAGAGAAGGAGAAGTTCAGTTTATTTATTTTTTTAAGGTCACCCGGTGTGGAAACCAAGGTTTGTCACATTGACAGATTATGGTATTTCTACGAAAATAGTCTGATTTGATAGGTCAGTATGATAACGCTTCCCAATGCAACATGTTTTCCGCATGTGACGTATAGGCAACTACATCAGTCATGCTATATAGACTCTTTCAGGTATTCAAATGAGTTTCACATGTCTAGGGTGGTATAACCTATTAGTACTTTACAATGAAAACAAAGCCCTTTGTTGGCTATTTGTGAGTGCGCACACACTCTCCCATAAACCATCCAGTCACAGACAGTTAGGGTTGGACTGAGTTCATATGGTGAGGGCACAGGTTGTTCTGATAGCCTATCGCCACTTACTGTAAGCCACATTGAACAGATGTCCCAATTTAGGGCATTCTTCTCCTACACGCATGGGCTATATTACCATCGTGAAATCAAACCCCAAACCAGTCCCTTTCGCCGCAGTAACGACCGCGTTATTCAGGGCCAGTGAGCACGAATTGTGTGGTTTTGTATTAGAAAAGGAACAGAAAGTTAGAGACTGAGGGAAACACCAGCGCGAAGGGTACGGAGAACTTTCCTCTGAACGTGGTCATTTACAAAGCCACTCGATTATCTGAGGTCGTTAGGGTAGAAGACCTAGAATCGGGAAGTCAGCTGGTGAATAAGGATCGAAACAGTAATAATTCAATTTCGGTATAAACCATGTGAACAACTGTTTTGAAATTACTGAAATATAATGATCGTGTTTGCGGTGTTGGTGATGTTGGTAGGGTAACCACACCAGTTAACCTGGATTAAGATACGTATAAAAGGGAAATTAACACGTATTGAGTACATTTTTAAACCTTCTTAGGAAGATAACCCTTTTCCCAGTTTTTTGTTAATATCTCTCAAAGGACATGTCAATATCTCTCAATGGACAGAATAGGACAGAAACTGACTCACTATTTCAGCACTCCATGTTCTTCTACCTATACACCTGATCATACATTATCTATGTCCATGATATTTACTCAAGTAAGAGAGAACAGGTTATGGGGACACAAGTGTTTTTGAATGAGTGACCAACTAACTGTCTGACTGCTGGTGGGTGTGTCTCTTCTCTCTTTTCTCTGTTCACCATGCAGGAGGTTAGGAGGAGCAGATGTCTGTCTGCCCTGTGCGCTGCCAAGTGGGTCCAAAGCAGGGGAGCCAAAGACACAAGGGCCCAAATGGTGTGACAAAGGATGTGCAGGAAGCCCCTCTCCGCCTCGGTGAGCCACAGTCACAGAGGGCCTCCCCTCTCTCTGCCAGCCAGCAGGGACACAGAGGTTGTGGCATAAATGGCACCATATTCCCTATATAGGGCACTGATTTTGATCTGGGTCCTGTGCTTAACTGTATTGGGTGTAGGATTCCATATTGAACACATACAGACAGCTATAGCCAGAGACACAGAGAGACAGAGACAGGGCCAGGCAGAGAGTCAAGGCTAGAGACAGGGCCAGACACAGAGACAGGGCCAGATACCGAGACAGGGCCAGACACCGAGACAGGGAGAGCGCCAGACACAGAGACAGGATCAGACACAGGGCCAGACACAGAGACAAGGCCAAAGGCATATAGGGCCAGACACAAAGACAGGGCCAGACACTGAGAGAGGGCCAGACACAGAGACAGGATCAGACACAGGGCCTGACTCAGGGACAAGGCCAAAGACATACAGGGCCAGACACAAAGACAGGGCCAGACACTGAAATAGGGCCAGAAACATAGCCAGAGACATAAAGGGCCAGATACAAAGACTGGACCAGACACAGAGACAGGGCTAGAGACAAGGCCAGACATAGAGACAGAACCAGACACAGGGCCAGGCACAGAGACAGAGCCAGGCACAGAGACAGGGCCGAAGACATAAAGGGTCAGACACAGAGAGAGGGACAGACACAGTGATAGAGACAGGGCCAGAGACATAGATAGGACCAAACACAGAGACAGAGACAGACACAAGAAACACGGCCAGACTCAGGAGACACACACAGGGCCAGAGACTGGGCCACAGCCAGAGAATGGGCCAGACCCAGAGACAGAGCCAGACATGGAGACAGGGCCAGAGAAAGACAGAGGGCCAGAGACACTGGGTGCCAGGAACAGAGAGTAACAGAGACACAGGGAGCCAGAGACACAGGGGGACAGAAGTATACATGCACAGCACCATCTCAGTAACTCTTCCTAGTAGTTCTGTCTGAGGAATGCACCTTTAATAAAATCAATGTTTCTAATTTTGTGCATTTCAGTGACTTGTAAATAACGTCAATCTCTGTGTAAGTAAATGAGTAGCAAGGTTAATAATTCACTCACAAATGATTTTCAAAGCTCCCGAGCAGCAGAGCACAGTGCAGAAGTAGGTTAGATGTAACTATGTATGGCCATAAAAGACATCAGGGAACATAAAGGCGTTGTTTCAGACATAACTTTGAAATTGTAGCTAATATTTATTTTATGAGTGAAGGGTCATTCACATTTAAAATGTACTTTAATGGAGTGAGATGTTGTTTGTTTTCACTAGTGAACCTACCTACATTATCTGGGAGTTGACAGTTGAACTAGAGAGGGGAAATGTCAGGCAGGTTTTCTAGGCCAGGCCAGGGGGTCAGTAAACCATGGGCGAATAGTATCCCTCTCAAACTGTTTCAGGCACAGGTGTGCAGCACGGCCTGTACTGAAGAGAAGCACTGGACCATGAACAATGATATAAATGTCTGGCAGATAAAATGGCTAGTTAACAATCTTTTGACTGCTCTAACCTCTGAGCTTTTGTGGCATATCGATCAGCCAGCTGCTCTGGTCATTGTCTAGAAGGACGGGAGCCTTTGGTTCAGGGATGAATGGACTAGGGCCTGGGCCTCCAAAGCCTTTTCTTTTACTTTTAACTTCACTTTTTTGGGGGAACATTAAAAGGAAATAAATGAAATGTATTGATTGATATTTAGTATAATCAAATCTGTTGGGTTTTTTGTTTAGAACATTTTGCTTGGCTTTCATTTGTGTAATGGAATATATGCAAAGATACAAAAAACAGAATCTAGGACTTTTTGTTAAATATGTTTTTTTGTGTTAAAAATGCTTCTTGTAGCCACACATGAGCATGTTGCACTTTTAAGAAAACTGCTCACATGTTTACAATGCAATAATTTTCTCCAAATTTTGTGCAACCAATTATTAGCTCTGTTAATGTTATTATTTAGCCATTTAATTATTCCATATTTTCTAAAATTGTAAACTAAGGTTTACAAAAATCGAGATTGGTTCAGCAGTTTGGAAAATAGAATAGCTTTATGTGACTGATTATTTATTTATTCATTTATTTGTGGAACATTTAGAAACATTTTAAGTAAAGTGTGAGGATGTTTATATATTTGGTTGCATCTGTAGCTGGTTATACAGTTTATGGTTCTTTTTTAAGAGTTTGAATTTCTCTACAGCTTGTTTATTGTCAACCAGTAATAACTCCCCTGCCTTAAGCACAGCTTCCCTGTGTTGCTCATTTAGTAGAGGCTGAAGTTTGCAGACAGGATCAATTGCCTCAGGAGTCCAGTTCAAAATATGAAAATATACATACACTACTATAAGTAGCTCTGGATAAGGGTTTTTACTAAATGACATGCATGTAAATATGTAACTGCAACAATGCAGTAATGTTTCTGGCTATGTTAATGAAGAAAATAGAAAATATTAAGGCAGCTACTCATGGATGCAATTGATCTAATGCAGGGCTCCCCACATTTTTAGTAACTTTATATTTTAGTTTGAACCCTGAAATGGCACAACAAACCCAATTGACAAAATGTTTGATGATTAGTTAATCAACTTTATCAAATTTGTCAGTTTATGTTCAAAACAAAATGTGAAACGTCTGGTGTGGCCAAGGAGAGCTTTGGGAAACCCTCGTCTTATGTATGAGATCAGGCTAACTGTTAGCTCAGTGACATTTACCGTCAGAGGTGGATTCAGACGCTCTAAGACGGAGATGGAGGCGTTGATTCTTCTGAAAGCTGTCTGGGTGTTTGACTTACACTGGGATTGTCAACGTCAATCCAAAGTCAAAGTCGTTTTATTGTCAAATGCACAAAATAACACAATGTCGTTCTGAGCAGTTAAATTCTTATGACATGGCACACGACATCTACGCAGTAAGCATTAAGTACAATAAAAAATAAAAAATAATTAAAATAATTAAAATAAAAATATAAGTGTAATTGTACCTGTGAATGGTACATAAATCTATGTTAAAGTACATTGAATATGCATTAAAAAGCCCAATCCCAGTCAAATTCTCTGTTTCAGTTCTGAGATTCTCTGATTCAGTAATAAACACACTGTGAATTCTTAAGTTGTTTGTGTGTGTGTATGTTTGTGTGTGTGTGTGCGCGTGTGTGTGCTTGTGTGTGCGTGTATGTGAATCCTGAAAAAGAAAGAAACAGTGATTGCTTGTATTTTGAAATAATGTTTACACTGATGACTGGTGATCTGTGATGGACACAGAGTGGTTGCATTTTCCCTATAGCATGCCAAGGCAACCAACTGACCTGTCTAATAATGACCTGTTCAGTATTTATATATCCAGCCATCGTTTGTTACATGACTGGAGCGATGGTGAGCCGTGTCTCAGGCAAGTCCAGAGATCAGGCAGGTTACAGTATATTGTGCCGCCATTTGGTTTGACCGGTGCATCTGCAGGCCATAAGGTTCTCCCATTGACATTCAGCGAGCCGAGGCTTTGCACTTTGTCAGCGTGAGCGGCAGCCTAACAGGCGGGCTGGTGAACTGGGGGGGGGGACACAGGCAGTCATACGGAGTGCAGTACTTAGGATTAGCTCCGGCTCTTCAAGTTTCCCTAATTATCCTCCCGCAGGCATTCTGGCCCTGTGGGATAATAATGGAAGTCCATGTGTACGCCTGTCACCTCTCAAGTGTGGGTGGAGAAGGCGGGCGAGAGGAGAGGCACGAAGCGGCGGGAGAAATGTTTGCCTTCCTTGTTATGTCATCGTTGGAACACAATGGATGCGAACAACGGTTTTGTTAGGACACAGGCACGGCAGGGAGAGGAAGTACTTTTGTTGTTGTGCTTGAGAACTACAGCAACGAATTGATGGACAATGATCCAAATAATGAAAATGACATTGTGATTGCACTTTTTGACTTCATATTCATATAGGCCACATGTCAGAGGAGCCGTGTTCACGCTGCAGGAATGACAGTAGAACTGTGAAAATATAAGACAGTCTTCCCAAAGCCTTGGATCAAAGAGTCCAACCTGTAGAGGGGCTGTGAGGATCAATTGTTACATGTGAGGGAGTGAACAGTAACACGGGTATTGTGCGCGGAGAACACCTGTTCAATATACTGAACAGTGAATAACACCTGTTCTAATTTTTGAACACTGAGTAACACCTGTTCTATTTACTGAACACTGAGTTTCACCTTTTTCATTTACATTACTTTAAGTAATGTCTGTTTTATATACTCAACGTAGAGCATCCTACATTGAAAGAGAAATAACTATTTTATTTATTGAACATTCAGTATCCCACATTGACAGAGTAACACTAGTTTTATTTATTGAACATTCAGTATCCCACATTGACAGATTATGGGGTGGGTGTTATTTCTTTTCATTTGCATGTGTTTCCTGTTAACATTCTTATTTTTCTCTCCAGTACATATGAAGATAATAGAAAGCTGCTATCAATGGGAGAAAACACAATACTTTAATTAAGACCAGGGACCGATTTCCCAGAGGGGAGATTGTCTGCTTCCATTAAGTTAGTTTACCATACAATAAAGAGGTTGCCTTGTCCTTCCCTTCCCTGACAATTGGGTTTAATCAGCTAGCATGCTTGCCTTCCCAGGCTTATAATTTATGCTAAATTGACAAGGGTGGTGGATATCTCTGAGAATCATTATGACAGGGCTTAAGCCACCGGCCCTTATTCTCTTTGGATTCAAACCTTGTGATTATTTAATTTTAAGGGCTTATTCACCTTTGTGTGAAAACAGTCTTTGACAAGGATAGGTGTCGCGTAGGTGACTTTGGCAATACCAATGCATGTTTTTTTGAGGCTTTAGTATTCGGGAGCAATCTTTTGCTTAGAGGTTGGTTTAAAACCCCAGAAACAACAGTTTGTAGGTTCCAAACCCATCAGCAGGTTCTGCTTGCGTACTGTCAGTCCATTGGTGTAAAACATGTCGTGTGCATGTCTGTTACAGGAATGACGAGACAACAAATGTGCCAAAGGGAAACCCTAATATATATCATTAGATTACACAATAGGCATGCATGTTTTGACTCATCTTAGCACCTCAAAACACAGACTGTGCAAACGCGTATATAGAAATAGTGATTTGAAGTAAAGTGAGGTGGGTGGGAGTGGGGGGAGGAAGGGGGGATGAGTAAGAGAGGAAGCTGGGACCCACTTCTCGCCCTGCAATTTAATCACTGTACACCCAGAGAAGTATTGACAGTTGTCCTGTGGAAGCTATTAAAGTTGCTGTCCAAGGTTAAATGAAATTGCAGTTTATCAAGGCAGCATTGAGAAAATAAGGGAATCTGTTCATGGCTGTTGATTAATGTGGAGCCTGATCAACACAAGGGGTTCATTAAGCTATACATCACAGTGGTAATTTAACATGTCATCATGTCTGCTGTTGTCTCTCCTCTCAACACATTTTCAGTGTGTGTGTGTGTGTGTGTGTGTGTGTGTGTATGTGTGTATGTGTGTTTGTGTGTTTGTGTGTGTGTGTGTGTCTTAGGTGCTCCCCATGGTCGTTTGCCTCAGATGACACACATACATGAAATTTGGCGCTACGAACAAGCATGCATTCAGCTTTATGTCTGTCTGCATAATTCCCCTAGTATCAATTTAGAGAATTACTGGGATAAAGACTCGTTTCTGTAGAATTGCACAGTACCACAGGAAATACTTCACTTCTGCGGTCCATGGCAGTAATACACATCACTTAGTGTATCCCTGGGTTGCACCGCTGTCAGTTGTTCACATTGTCACAACTGCAGTTAACATTCTGCCGTTGCTGCAGCTCTTTGTACAATAAACAATATTTTATAAGACAGATGGCAATGTTTGCATTAGCCAGCAAAGTTAATAAAACACAAATAGCAATGGTAACATGGTTCTAGCTCAAGTTTTGAGGAACTCTGAATTCCAAACATAGCTGGACATTATTGTGCTGCGTGTCCATCTGCTGACATTGAAACGTTGACAATAAGGTTTCCGTGAGGTATTTTCAGGCCACAGTGATGCGCTCAAAGCTAAATCATCCTCAACCGGCATTGACATGAATAATTAACGTTAAACGTGGGCGTTCAGGGATCCGGGCTTCAAACCGATGACCTTTCAGTTACTGGCCTTAAACTCTCATGCCAATGAAGATAATTATTAGTCAGTCGTCCGCTACTTTCACTTTTTCAGATGCGACGCCTAAAGTACGTTGTTTTGGGACACTTTTTTGAACATTCGTTTGACTGAAGCTACATTTATAAACTCCGACTCAACGTTCCAGACTGAGGCCCCCCCCCACCCCACCCCTCGTCAAGGACCCTGACTGCATCAACTGTTCATCTCTGTCATCAAGGCAGGAATTTCATCACCGCTGGTTTCTACGCGGCAGCAGCAGACAGGACAGCCAGACGTTCCAAATCCCACCCTGCTTCCCTTTCAGTGCACTCGTTTGGACCTGGGCCTGGAGGGCCGTGGTCAAAATGTGTGCAGGGCATAGGGAACAGGTTGCTGTTTGGGACGGGGACCGAGCTATGCTAATCAGGCTTGCCGCTCCCCCCTGGTGTCGTTGTCATCGTTGTGCTTTTTTCTTCTTCTGGGGGGATTTGTTTACTGGCAGATAATTGATGGTGCTTGAGGGACAGGCGTGAGTTGGACATGAATCACGGGACGACGCGCTTCGTGATAAGGAGCTGAAAGTCATCCGCAATTAAGCAGGGCACTAGAGACCAATTGTTTGTGGAATGATTTGGCCGTGAGCTAATTGACACTAATTGTTTAATCTGATTCCCACCCACCCCCACACACAACGTTAACTAAAGTCAGGCCGTCCCTCGTGTAATGCTCCACGGCCCTGTGTGTTAGCAAATCGGGGGCTTTCACACTGAGTGGTTGCGTCCCAATTGGCACCCTACAGTAGTGCACTGTCCGGTCAGAGGTAAGGGAATGAAAATGGACCATTGGGGATGCATCTGGGTAAGGATGGCACTGGGGTTTGGGGAGATTGATGGGCAGGTACGGGGTGGGAAGATCACGTCATATTGTCATCTCAATATTTGCTTGTATAGAAAAAAACGCCTTCAGGATAATTTACGGGCATTCTTTTCTTCAATGTTTTTAGTAACCGGCCGCCACTGAGAAAGACGAAAGTTTGTCTCAACTGGTAAAACGGTAAGTCCTCATTCACGACAGGAGGAGGCTAGGAAACATGATGTTGATACGAGGCATTACAAAATCTGAGTTTCCTTTATACAATCAAACCATCTCAAGGTTCTGGTGGGGTTGGAGAAGAGGCTCTCCTCTTCTGGCAGTGCTGGTTACAGATGACGTTACCGCTGTGGTCATGGGATGCGACAATAAAACGTTGTCAGGAGACCAGTAGGTCAAATAAAAACCACAGATACTAGTATCCATAGAACATCTAACAGGGTCAGCAGCGTAATGGTCCCACATCTCAAGTATGGCCAGTTTGCAAGAATGTTGCAATGTTCTCAAAACTTTTTTGACAATGAGCGTATGACACTTTGACTTGTTAAACACATGTGCGCTAAATTTCGCCGTATCAGCGGTGTCGTCACTTGCTCCTGTATGTCAGTGGCTGCGGGTACGAGATGTTGAACTTGATTTATTACATTGAGGAGCCTCATAAATTAACAACAGAAATCCTTATTTACTGCCTCCCGCTCATCCACCTCCACCACCTCCTCCACCTTCTCCTCCTCTTCCTACAGGAGCTTTCCTCACTAGTGTGCTGTAACAGCTGCCCTAATTTAGTCTAAAATGCGGTCTAATCATACTTAGACATCATACAATTATTTTGGTTGAATTTCACTTCAAGGCAAAGAAACGTAATTTATGGCTCATGAAACAAATATGTTAGGGATGCAAGCACAATGTAGTCTGTCATTGTACAGACCCAGAAAAAATAAGAGACCACTGAACCTTATTCTATCCTTTTCAAAAAAGTAAAAAAGGAAGGTTTTGAGTGAGGAACATGCATGTTAAAATTAGGCAACCACTGCAAATTGAACGCTTTTGTTGCTCACTCAAAACCTTCAGTTTCAACTTTTTTGGAAAGGAAAAAATAAGTTGCAGTGGTCTCTTAATGTTTTCCGGAGCTATAAGTGTGTACTGCAGGCCTGTCATGTCAAACTTGCTCTGATATATCTTGGTCAAAGTCATTTATTTTACATTCTTCTCTATCCCTCTGTCCTGACACCCTCATGGTTGATGATTTAATCGAATGTTAGAACACTGTGAAAATGGAGGATCACTTCCCAAAGTTTTTTTTTTTATATAGTCATGTAAAAAAGTAAGTACACTCCCAGAGTACACTCCCAGAAAAGTTTTATATATAGTTTAATATGTATAGAGATTTTGGACATATGGATAGTTCAGTCCAACCAAATTCATTGATAAAGGTAAATTAGCATAGTCATGGTCAGCGATGCATCAGCTCATGTCAGATTGCTCCGATCACAATATCAGATTTCATGCCTGTATTTTTAATTAACAGGTGACTCACTCGTTCTGATATGCTAATGGTTAGACTGGCATGCGAGTCAAAGTTTGGCAAAAACAGACCATTATGAACAGAAGAACCTAAAGCCAAGCATAAAACATGGAGATGATAGCATTATGGTCTGGGGCTGATTTTCTTTTTCAGAACCTGTCCGACTTGTTATCATTGAGTGAACGGTATAGTTGTTATTAAAACATATATAGATAAAAGCCTCTTATGCAAACAGGAGTTAGAGCAAAATAATTTGCTTTTAAAGAGCAAAGCAGCAGGATACACAAAATCTAAAATTGACTTGTATCTATATTGCAGGCCCGTTAAAAGACCTACAGTAACATGATGAATTTCACAATTATATGTTTGTTTGTTCAGGTTTTTGAGTATGAGGAAATTAATATAATTTCTGTCCCTCACACAGTCTGTCTTTCATTGACCTATTTACAACACTGTATGAAGCTACAGCTATAAGCACCTAATAATTTAATTGATTGTTAAAATCACTTGAGAGTAACAAAGTTTGAAACATTAGATCATTGAGATATAACAATTATGTACATACAAAAACACCAAACATGATATGGTACGTGCATCAATCTTGACATAGCAATTCATTGACTTCTTTCAAGGCTACAATAACAGAATCATTTGTTACTGGTTGTGTGTCCAGTCAACTCAATTGACTTTGCCTTGCATGCATATTTGGGATTTGTCACTCATCATATTGTAGCTCAACATTATTGTATCTCATAGTTAATTTGGCCCGCCCAGGCCAATATGCACATATCTGTCTTGAGCTTTGACAGTAGGTTATCAAAGAGAGTGTGTGGCTGGCAAGTTGCTGGGGGGTTGATCATTGTACGGAGAATAATCTAATTTGAGCAATTAATGTCAGAACAAACACTGTTGAACCCCAACTCCTTCTCAAAGGGGTGCTCACAAGATTTCGTATCATTTTTGCCGGTAGTTCTGAAAAGCCAAAACGGTCACTCATTTCTTGTGTACTACATCATCAAATTGTGTAATACGTCATCATATGAAATCTTAAATCCTGCAAAAACATTTATGGGATTTACATTATTTATCCAGTACTTTGATTAGAAATGTGTTGAGATTCAGTTCCTGGACAGCATCTTCAAATCACTCCAATAAAAATAACAAAAGAATGGTGATGTACACACAGATATTTTACAAAACCAACAAAACGACCAAATAAGTTAAGCTGTAATACAAAAACCTTCACAAAATTCTTACTGGCAATTCTTTGCTGATAGTAACAATGTGCTGTGTGTCAGTGCAGTGTTGGCATGCAGATTAAATGATGAAGATAATTTGATATTAAGCGGGAGAAGACTTCCTCTTCTCTCTGATTAAGCTCACCAAGTCAAAATAACAAGACACTTGACAGATGGGATCCCCACAAATGAACACCAGATCTAACATCATTACATTTAATGGCAATTAAGCTTTTTTAATTAACACAAATTGTGATGGAATTAGTGATTATTGGAGGGGAAGACAGGAAAGTAGTACCTTTACCAGTCTGTTTATCTTTGACCAGTGTGTTTAATAGTAACGTGTAAAAGTACACATGTTATTGTGTTCTTTGTTAAGTAATATAGATTTTATTCATTGTCATGAAGATTATATTTGTGGAGCCATTTGTTCAGGCATGCAGGTAATTCGGAAGGGTTCACAAACGTTTTCTCGCGACTGTACCTATTTTTTAAATTTTAAGAATTTAATAACAACGTTTCTGTACATCAGATTATTTTACAATACCATCTTAAGTAGATAGGTTGGCTAGGGTGGACCAGTAAGATCGCACGCACGTCATATGTCACTTATTAAGAGACATATGTAATCACACTAGCCTCATGTAAATTATACAACGTATGCTTTGCACCTGGCTAAAGCTCACAAGAATCACAATAAAGAACAATAAGAATGCAGATAGGATACCACTGCCAAACCAAGGATGATAGTAATAATATATACCATCCAAGTCTAATCAGAGCCTGATCGATCTACAGGTGTGCAGACGTTTGGTTTCTCAATCCCTATCTTTATCATGTGTTGACATGCGTTTTTTTGACGGGATAGTTGTTGAGATTAATTAATCATTATTTTATTTCTGGTCATTTGTCTTGAACAAAGCATCATTACCATCTCATCAAACATAACACATCTCAAATACATGTCCATCCTTCATCAGGGCTGTATCATTTAGCAGTATTGTGCATTATTTGCATTCCAATTAACATTTATCTTGTCTGCGACTATTTTCAATGAGGTTTTCTGATTTATTGTGGAAGGCTGCCTTTACTTTGTGCTAATAATTGGATGCTATTGAAAGGATGAGTTTCTATTGATTTTGTGAATGACTGGGAGCATTAACAGGCTCAGACCGTAGATTGTCAGCCGGCTCTCTCTGTGTTGAACTGGGATCGATGTCTGTGAATCTTCCCTCCCTGCTTTTTTATTTACTTCTGTCTCCATTGATTGAAACATGCAATAGTTCAGTGGGCTATTATCACACAGAAAGTTTTTCTCTCTCTCCGTTTCTTTCACTCTCTATCTCTGTCTCTCCCTCTATCTCTCTCTACCTACGTCTCTCTCTCTTCAGTGAAATCACTCCCTTTATTTCCAGCCATTCCTCACTGCAGCAAGTGCTCTCATTTATTCCTCCGGAGTGAAGCGTATTACTATGACCTGTAAGCATCAATCACAGACACCAAGAGAGACATTGACTGACTGCTATCTGCCCAATGAAAGCCAAAAAAGGAAAAGAAAAGGTGCTATGATTCTGGAACATATAAGTTTCAAGTTTATAAACACTTAATTTAGTAGCCTGGTAAGAGAGCAATACATTATAATACAGCTGATAAACAGAAACGGTATTTTATGTTGTCTTAAATGACAATAGAACATGCCAAAATATGTAAAGAAATACAAATGTTTTTTACCTTCCTTATTGGCTGTGGCTGATGATCTAACTTTCTGATTGTCTAGTCTGCCTGACCAAAATAATATGTTGCTTTTGGAAGATTCTGCACGTTTGGATCACATTTTGTGCACATGTTCATTCTCTGTTCTACTCCAATAACTCCGGCAACTTTTGATGAAAGGTCCAAGATCACAAAGTTCAATATCACATAATGACCTTTCTACACAGCATTTTGGATCGTTTGTAATAGGATATCCCACATTTCTGGTACTTCCAATTAATGTTTTGGTGAAAAATGAGTAAAAGGAACATTTTGATATGAATTATTATTGTAGCTTAGCATACAAACTGTACCATAGCATACCCGTGTAGCATAGCATACAAATTTAGCAGAACATACCTGGATATTTTGCCAAGTGGGACTTTATAGTTACTTTTCAGAGTTTGCAAACATTTCTACAAAACGACAATGCCCGCCATGTTGGGGTCAGGACTTAAGATGCCATATTTGAGAAATTACTAACAGTAAAAATTTGAAGGCTGAAAAAGTGGATACGTTTTTGTAGAATGATGGCTATGTCTGCATTTTGTTCTACTTGATGATTTTTAACTGGATTTTAAGTAGGGTATGACTATCTTGCTTAAAATTATCACAAATCTGCATAATATTTACAAACATCTTCAACTTCAAATTGTAATGTCTCTTTAGACATGCTTTTGCTATGCTACACTAATGACTACTCACATTTTAGCTAACAGTTGCTAAAATAGTCATTTTGATAAAGATTACAGCCAAATAGAATTTGAGAAACTAATACATTTCAAACAATAATAAAGGTAACTGTGTCAGCATATGTCTAAATCAATTCTCCGCTTGCAGACAATGAACATATGCACAGAGAATGACTATATGTTCAAAAGCAGTTTTTCCTCTCTGGCGGACTAAAGATCTCAACACTGTTTTGGATCTTCAGGAACTCTATTTTCTATTGTGAATTCAACAGAGGATCATCTATCCAATTTATTGTCCTCGAGGGTAAAAAAAAGTTTTTCAATTTAACACCGTTACAATCGAGCCCCTTTCAGGCAGATATCTTGTAGAATCTATCTTGTAGCTGCTGACCTGGTTGATTATTTTCACAATACAACACATATGGCTGAGGCCTGTCCTGCTATTCTATTCATTTAAATACCTTATTTCCTCTGGAGTTGGAAGTAAGGTCAGTGTCCTATCCAACTGGGATTCTTCTGTTTCAATGTAATCAGTATATACTTGTTATTCTGAGTACCAGGGCCTTTCTTTTATTTGCTGACCCAGAAGTTAATTTCCCCAGTGACCTTTGTGTAATAAAACAGCATTATCTGTTTCAGGATCCACTGGGAGGAAGCAAATTAGCTTTCTCAGCAGTGTTTTGTCACTACGGTGATCAGTTATAAGTTTATTTCCATTAATTAGATTAAGACTGTGCTAAAGGCATGTGTCTGTGTGGGAATGGATCCCTTGTCTCGGTACATTATCTGATCCACTTGGCCAGTGATTCCGACAATGGCAAAGCATTTTAAAGATTACGCACTTAGTCTTTGTGGCAATTATTGGTGGTCAATGCCACTCAATGTAGTAGGTTAATGTTTTCTAAATGTCAGGTGAACACAGAAAGTTGTTTATGTTTATGAACAATATGTAAAATATGTACGTGGAATGTATAATTACTTTTACATTACAAAATATAATGAACTACACGTTGGTGCGGATAGGGAATTTTATATGTGACTAAACAGACTTGGATGAAGACTTTCTAATTGTGAATGAGTACAGAGACATCTAACGGGGGTAAATAATCTGTTGTTGCAAAGCTGTTAATTTCTCAGACCTCGGCACGAACATATGCCATCTGATACCGAAGGAATGTCTCTAATCCTTCCTCCTTCTTTACTTGGAAGGGAGTGGAGCAGCTCAGTCTGACCGGATCCCCGCGCTTTGTCAGACGCATAAGACTTGTGATGACTCAAGAAACGGACAAGAATCTCATAATGATAATACAACAAAAGTAATAATAACAATAATTCATTAAATTCAACTTGCACTTTCATTGAATAGCATAGTTTGACAAGACCAAAAAGCAAACAACGCAACAGGCTGTAACCATGCCAGATCAGCCAACAAAGGCCAGTTTTAATTCAGTGTTCTCAGAAGTTGAAGTGGTCAGAAGCCACTGGACTTTCCCGATCACTGGACACCCGTTTGGGCGATGCCTCAGCAGCTCTGGGTGTCATCAAGCTTGACACGCAAAGTTCACAACAGAAGCCAGTTCAGCAGTGTTGAATTTATCGAACAAATCGTAATCCTCTCACGCTTCTGAAAACTGCACAAATAATGTCCTCAAAAGATTAGGAGCGGACAGCAAAACAAAAAGCTGTTGGTTCCTACTGTGTCCAGATGCAATTTTCAAACAGAAATCTTATAAGATGAAAGCCATGTCATAAGAAAGTTAAATAGGCTTGGATGATCACGACATGTTCACGGGTTCTTCCAATTAATACTGAGTGATGGAACCCATATATGTTCCTCTAACAACCTTTTAAAATGGATAAGAAGCACACATAATAATCTTATCCCTTATAAAGCAGGTCAGATCCCTCTTTTTGTACTTTCTGCAAGGCCCAGAAAACTGAATGAAGTTCTAAATACCTGTTAGACTGCTTACTTCAATTTATAATATTGTAGCTCTATTTAAAGACCGCTATTTTGAATTCATTCCTGTCTCATTTGTTCATACTGGATGTTTATTTGAAATGTAAAAGTTTTTTATGTCGGTTGTTTTCAGGTGATCTCAAGTATTCAGAGATGTAATGTAATGGGCTACATTATAATGTTAATGAAAGCAGAACAGCATGCAGGGAACAAGAACAACAGGAAACATTTAGCAGCGGATAAGGAAGTAAGAAACATAAGAAGGGACAAGCTGCAGCTCACATATTCTATAAAGAGTGCATTAAGAATAAAACACACACAGAAAAAAGGGAAAAAGGAAAAAAAATGGATAAATGTGTCTACTCACTAATTTAAGTTGAAGTGCGCCTGTTAAATGACTTGAATATAATAGTGAACAACCTCATGCACATATGTTTCGGAATCTCTAGTGAAAGAGATAATTGTTCCTCAAAACGACAAATCGGCAGCTACATTTTCAATTAAAAAAAACCCAAGATGTTCCTTTTTTAACCTTTTATTTCTAGTGTACGACTGATCAATTCCATAATGTACCCTAACACTTCTCTTACCACCTCAAGTCGTGACCTATCCTGACAAACACTGTTCTTGGGGCAGCACGACCGTATTTTGGGTTCCATCTCTCTACTGCGGCGAAGTAGCAGCTTTAGAGTGCAGCCTGGTGTGAGAGAGTGAGAGAGAGAGAGAGAGAGAGAGAGAGAGAGAAGCGACGGAAGGGAGAACTCGCTGTGGAGGCCCGGAGGAGAGGTGAATGCAATGCTTTACTGACCCGAGGAATCTCCTTTATTATGGCACTTCTTTGTGCCTCTCTGTCTCCCTCCTCTGCTGCTCTGTCAGGCCATTCAGGCCCGATGGCAGCCACCTACATTATATCCTGGAAGGGCAGGGACATTCATGCCTTTTAGTCCATTGTCCTTATCCCCGGGGTGAGGGCCCAGCGCGGGATGTGAGAACCCTGGGCCGACCATTGTGTCCTGCTCTGTGCTCTTCACAAGCCCGGCGGGAGACTTCCTTTCTGGTGTCACCGAAACCCGTGTGGTGTAATCCCCCGCGCCCCGCTGGGCAGGATGGGAAGGTTATTAAAAAAAAGCGCCCCTAATGTCTCGTTAATAAATCGCTTCCATTTTCCGCTTCGTTTCAAAGCCATCGCCGAGGGATCACGGACTGGGGAATCGGGGTCGAAGGAAGGAAAGCAGATAGGTAGGAAGGGGTAAAGGAAAGAAAGAAGGAATATGCCACAATAGCCCTCTGACCCAACTGTTTTTTTTTTACCATATGCTAGCAGCAGCGGAAAAGCTGCCGTTATGGCCGACCACCGTACGGGTCTGGACAAGCTACAACTGAAGACCCCATTAGAAATGTCAACCTGTGACCTTCTTGACACAGATCTAGAATCTGGACTTAATACCCCACGCGGGCGTCAGAGTAATATCTCTGGGGTGAAGTCAAAGGCTAATGCTAATGTGATTGCAGTGGGAGGTATTTCTGAAGACGGCAGTGCACGTTGGGTCCAGACAGAGTGGAGGGGCTTGGTTTAATGAGCACAGGACTATGACCCAGTTGGGTGCCATGTTTAAGTCTCCTCTGGGGGTTAGCGGTTAGCACAGTCAGCGCTGTGCTCCCTTGCTCTCTGCTAACAGAGGTCAGACCAGTGAAAGTGCAGCCGTGGTGACGAGGTTAGAGAGCAGCGGGTCCCCACAGCGGGCTAACACAAGCACTCACCATGATGTGATAGAGGTGGCTATCCATGAGCTGCCACACAGGGACCTGGGAGGAAGGTTAGGGACGGCCCTACACTACCCCGGTAATCCCATTAACTGTGACTCCTCCACTCCCCCCAACCCGCAGCTCTTGTTTGAGTGCGTATATGTGTGTGCATGTGTGTGTGTGGTGACCCTAAAGACATTAGCCTGCCCTGTCGGTCAAAGGGCAGAAGAAATTAAAACACATGTGAATCATTCATCAAATATGAGCGTCTCCCTGCCCGCAATGAGCTGTTAGTGTGAGTAATCACCTGTCACAGTTAGTGAAGACTGTGGCTCGTGAAGACTGTGGGATAGTAAAGATTGTGGGCAACTGAATACTGTGGGCTCGTGAACATTGACAGCTAGTGAACACTAAGCTTGTCAAGACTGAGGGCTAGTGAAGACTAAGGGCTAATGAAGACTGAGGGCTAGTGAAGACTGTGGGCTAGTGAAGACTGAGGGCTAGTGAAAACTGAGGGATAGTGAAGACTGAGGGCTAGTGAAGACTGAGGGCTAATGAAGACTGAGGGCTAGTGAAGACTGTGGGCTAGTGAAGACTGGGGGCTAGTGAAAACTGAGGGCTAGTGAAGACTGAGGGCTAGTGAAGACTGGGGGCTAGTGAAGACTGAGGGCTAGTGAAGACTGAGGGCTAGTGAAGACTGGGGGCTAGTGAAGACTAGGGGCTAGTGAAGACTGAGGGCTAGTGAAAACTGAGGGATAGTGAAGACTGAGGGCTAGTGAAGACTGGGGGCTAGTGAAGACTGTTGGGTTAGTGAAGACTGTGGGCCAATGAAAACTGAGGGCTAGTGAAAACTTAAAGATAGTGAAGACTGGGGGCTAGTGAAGACTGAGGGCTAGTGAAAACTGAGAGATAGTGAAAACTGAGGGCTAGTGAAAACTTAGAGATAGTGAAGACTGAGGGCAAGTGAAGACATTTTTGCATGCTGACTCCACAGTAAACGGTTCTCAGTCCATTAATTTCAAGTCTCTACATAATTATCAACATGTTTTTGATTGCTGAGTCAGCATAAAGAATGGAGGAACGCTTTTATTATTATTTATCTAATGTGGTTTTGAATCCTTTGAGAAGATAATAGAAATTCTAATTTTGTCTATATAACATTTATATATGATAAACGATACATTATATATTAAGTTTGGCCTGATGGAAAAGTTTATATTTTTTAGGTGCTGTTGCGAAGTTTTCATTGTAATGAGGGCTGTGTTTTTACTGTGTGAAGTGTGTGGCTCTGTCTTAGTGTTTATGCCTGTTGAAACAATGAAGGTTCATGTGTTGACACAAAGTCCACACATTAGTCAGGACATGAAAAAATGCAAATCACAGAAGTTAAAAAAGTTGAGCAGTTGCTGGAATAACATTCCATGTCTTGTGTTGGGTGCTTCCAATTGTCATGCTACTTAAATGTGTCTGTGAAACTATTAGTTCATATCAAGTCCCTAACTAAAATACATATCGACATCGTATCCATTCAAGGTTTTGATTAGAGATACACTATTTAAAACAATGAAGTACTAAAGTCTGAAATATGTATAATATATTGCAGCAATGATATATATATATATATATATATATATATATATATAT
>JACXGJ010000551.1:0-67967 GCA_016801105.1 Esox niger | reverse complement strand
CAGAGAAAATACTTAAGGGATCAAACGTCAATGGCAGTGGCTATCAAAGAGGGCCGGATTGTTATCAATAATAGCTTGGTGTGATTGAGAGAGAGATCAGTCTGTGGAAAGAGCTTTGGCTGCGACAGAGGCTGGTGTTGTTCTGGTGTGATAGACTGCAAATATATACGACACACACCATCACACAGACGAGTGGATACAGTAAACATACAAGGTAACATTGGAGATATGAGGTAATCTCTGTTTTGAACGTAGGGAATTCACAATTGATCTCACACTATATTTATTTAGGGTTTCTGTACAAATATATGCTGAGAATCATGTAGTCACCTGCGAGTGGCTTTTCAGTTCAACAGGTTTGAACGTGTACACAAATTTGTACTCAGAGTCTGTACTCAGTATCCGAGTTTGTGCTCTGAATCACTTGAAGGGTTAGCAAAGCAGAGTGGCCAATCAGACTTACTCAAGTTTTCTCTGTGATGACCAATCTATATGGTCTACCATGCGCTGCTCACAATCCCCCTGTTGCTCGTGTTTAGCTTGGTCCTTATAGACCACGTCAGGTTGCAGAAATATACAATAGGGGATTCTTTCTTTATCAGTGTCTGGACTAGAGAGGCAATGAAGGCAGCAATCACAACGGATTGCAGAATCCCTGGTAAGATATTCTGTCACTCGTCTAGTTGAATTCCCATTCCCTTCCTTGGTACAGCGACATAGGTATGTGATGTATTGTCTTTCTATTGGCACATAATGTATGTGATATTTATGACATACTACATTCAGGGCCAGTACAGTAAAGTTGCGGAGCCTTTAATCACGTTCATCCCACGCTGTAGCCATCTAATCAACTAATTCAGTTGGTCCTACAGTACTTTGGGAAGTTATTGGTATTTTAGACAATATGGTTACTGTGTGCGTCTATATATTGATCATGCTGAGGTCTCCAGTGGTCTGTCAATAGGAGTAGATTTTTCTAATTATGCTTCCTCTGCGTCTTCCCTGTTTACTGTCACCATGGGAACCCTTAACTATGCCAGACCATTGACAGAGGCATCCAGACAATAGT
Organism: Esox niger; assembly: GCA_016801105.1. NCBI lineage: Eukaryota > Metazoa > Chordata > Actinopteri > Esociformes > Esocidae > Esox > Esox niger. Next base: position 66,898 of record JACXGJ010000551.1, on the reverse strand, counting down.
ATAGTCTAGTAATAGTGTCCTACCATCCTTCTCTAACACTGAAGTAGGCCTAAAAGCCTTCACAATGCCTTTCCATACACCACTGTCTTCATCCCCAAGTGGTACCCTATTCCTTTAGGATTCCCTGAGGACTTATGAAAAGTAGTGCACTACAGTATAGGGAATTTGGTGCCATTTGGGACACAGGTCAGAAAACAATACATTCTATTTTATGTTCTTACTCGTTTCATGACGACTGTCATTGTCGTGTCACTTGTTTTGCCTGGGTGGATGGCTCAGTGAAGCATGTTTTAACTGTCCAATTATCTGTCCTACGGATGATTACTGTAGGGATGATTACTGAAAACCACATTAATTCGCTCCCTACGTGGTTCGCTCAGTTGGATCTGTCTGCATTCTACAACCCCATTTCCAAATAAGTTGAGACCATGAATAAAATGTAAATAAAAACTGAATGCAATGATGTGCAAACCATTTCATCCATATATTTAATTGAAATTAGTACAAAGACAACATATCAAATGTTGAGACTGAGAGATTTTAGTGTTTTTGGAAAAAGACGTGCCCAAAGGATATCAGCTGCTCATCAGTTTGGGGTCTCCTTTGACACCAGGCAGGAGAGTTTAGCACCCAAACTATTTTACTATTGAGCCATGCTATTGTAATATGTGCAGAATGTGGTTTGGCATTGTCTTGATGAAATATGCAAGGCCTTCCCTGAAAAACATATAATCTGTATGGCAGCATGTGTTACTCCAAAACCTGTATATATTGTTCAGCATTAATTGTGCCTTCACAGATGTTCAAGTCACCCATGCCAAGTGCACTAATGCACCCCCATACCATCACAGATGTCGGCCTTTGAACTGTACACTGACAAGAAGACTGATGTTCCCATTCCTTTTTTGCCTCGGAGGGCATGGCATCCATGATTCCCCAAAATGCCATAACATTTTGATTCGTCAGACCGCAGGACGGTTTTCCACTTTGCCTCAGTCCATCTTAAATGAGCTTGGGCCCAGATAATGTGGCAGCATTTCTGGATCTTGTTGGTATATGTCTTCTTTTTAGCATGGTACAGTTTTAACTTGCATTTGTGGATGCAGCGACGTAGTGTGTTCACAGACAATGGTTTTCTGCAGTTTTCCCAAACACATGCAGTAATGTCCACTACAGAATCGTATCTGTATTTATTGCAGTGCTGACTGAGCGTGCGAAGATCACAGCCATACAAAATTGGTTTTCGGCCTTGTCTCTTCCATACAGAGATTTTTCTGGGCTCTCTAAATTTGTTGCACTATTTGTCTTTCACCGAGTGACGAACCCCTCCCCATCCTCACTTCTGACAGACCCATCCTCTCTGGAATGATCTTTTGATCCCCAATCATGTTAATGACCTGTTGCCAATTAACCTAATTAGTTGTGAGATATTCCACCAGGTTCTTTTTGTATTATACAACTTTTCCTGTCTTTTGTTGCCTTTGTCTCAGCTTTTGTAAAACATGTTGCTGGCATCACATTCAAAGTAGGCATACATTTTCAAGTTGTGTCTTTGATATGTTGTCTTGTTCTGTTTTCTATTGAATATAGTGTTTAAATTATTTACACATCTTTACATATTTGCATTTTTCTTTCCATTTTACAACTTTTTGGGAAATGGGGTGGTGCAAGTGTTTTAAGAAAATGGTCGCAAAAATGTGTTGGCACATGTGAGAGTATAAAATAATTAACATTTATTTAAAGTATTGACACAAAGTTCCATCTGAAGCATAAGCATATCAAGTCAAACTGTTATTAATTGCGAAATGAATAGGAGGCGGTGCTCATGAACACTTCAAATTACATCAAGAATCGTCCAATTCTGCTAACGTCTGTGACAGAGTACGTTTGGCTGTTATGTTATAATGAGTAGGTGCAAATTGACTTGATTATGCTAACATTCAGTGGTGAATTTTTGTTTGAGATAGCATTCACTTGCTTTTTGCAGGACCACGTATTACTGGCTAATACGCTGTTAAAACGGCCATTGGCAAACACCATACAGTTCATTGATGCTATTTGTGGTGGAGGTAGACTTTACAACACGTTGGACAGTTTTACTGTATCAGTATCATTCACAAATAGCCAATAAGCTGTTGAATCGGCCAGTGGTTAAAGAGGATTTGTTCAGGGTAGTGACAAGAGGCTAAACTGACACGTATCAGATATACAGCTCTGTGGTGTAGTGGTTGATGACACAGCTTTCCGTGTGGGTGTCCCATGTTCGAATCTCAAGAGGTCAATGCTTTCGATTGCAGGCCGGCTGAACTTGGCTTGCTGGATTTCTTGTTTGATCCGGCTTGAAATGTCCATGTGCACTGCCTCCACTCCATTTTGATTGGGTGTTCGCCTGAATCAATCATTTCCTTTCTGCCCTCAAAACATGTTTGAGTAAGTAAATCCAGTACGTGCTTGGAGCTCAAAGTAATCATACCAATTGCATACAACATTTGTTTTGTTCTCGCAGGTCATAAGTTAGTTGAATGACAGGGACGAACTTTGGCTCATGATTACCACTTTCACTACTACTTGCTGAAATCATTAAATGTTGTAAATGTTATAACATTCCTGATCCATACTGGCCCATAAAGCAGGGACCCGTCTTTTGTTTTAGTAGCAACAGGTCCGTAACATGATTGGTTATTAAAAAACATTCCAGAGAAGATGAGCCTGTCAAAAGTGAGGAGGAGTTCACTACTCGGTGAAAGACTGCGCAGGCAAAAAGGGCAACGATTAAAGAATAACATTGTTTGGGGATCTCATCATCTGTGGGACGTAATATCATCAAAAGATTCAGAGAATCCAGAGAAATCTCTGTATGCAAGGGAACAAGCCAATATTCTGTAGTGGACTTCACTGCATGGGCTCAGGCATACTTCCAAAAACCACTGTCTGTGAACACAGTACATCAATGCAATTTATAACTCCACCATGTTACAAAGAAACCATATATAAATAAGATCCCGAAACGCTGCTGCCTTCTCCGGGTACGAGATCATTTAAGATGGGCTGAGCAGAAGATGATTCAAAATATGAAATAGATGTCCCGTCCTCTGGCTTAAAGAGGAGAGGGGCCATCCGGCTTGTATTCAGTGCAGTTCAAAAGCCAACATCTGTGATGGTATGGGGGTGCCTTAGTGCACATGTGTGACTTGCACATCTCTGAAGGCACAATTAATAGTGAACAATATATACAGGTTTTGGAGCAACATATGCTGTCATCCAGACAATGTCTTTTTCAGGGAAGGCCTTGCTTATTTCAGCAAGACAATGCCAGACCACATTCTGTATGTATTAAAACAGCATGGCTCTGTGGTAAAATAGTTTGGGTGCTAAACTGGCCTGACTGGTGTCCAGACCTGTCACCCGTTGAAAACATTTGGTGCATTGTGAAACACCAAATATGACAAAGGAGTCCCTGAACAGTTGAGCAGCTGAAATTCTTTACCAAGTAAGAATGGGAAAACATTTCTCTTTCAAAACTTCAGCAATTGGTCTCCTCAGTTCGCAAATGCTTACAGAATGTTGTTAAAAGGAGTGATGCAAAACTGACAAACATGCCCCTGTCCCAACCTTTTTAAATGTGTTGCTGGCATCAAGATTCAAATAGGCATGTGTCTTTCCAAAAACTATAACATTTCTCAGTTTCAATGATTGATATTTTGTCTTTGTCTTAAATACAGGGTAAATGATTTGCACATCATTGCATTCTGTTTTTATTAGCATTTTATGGAGCTCCTCAAATTTGGAAACTGAGTTAAACAAATAAACCACTGGACAGGAGACTGCACTGATTTTCTGTACTCAGGCAGGGCTGAAGGGCAGAGAATCACATAGGGACAGGCAGACAGAGCCCCTTCAGTCTAAACGAGTATGTATGCCTTCCTGACTGTCTGCCTAACCATCTGCCTGCCTTCCTGACTGACTAGCTGTCTGCCTGTCTGGCTACCAGCCTGTTTGGCTGACGTATGAGAAGGTAGTACAAATGGGCAGCGTCCCGTAGCCCTGAAAGGCCTGGCACTGACATGTCCTCCAAACACAAGTGCACTAGGTTTGCAGCCAAACAGTTCTTTATATTGGCCCCTTTAATCGCTCTGCTCACACAACTCGCACATGCTCACAGGCACGCAGGCAGACACTCTGGCTCACAGGCATACAGGCACGCAGGCAGACACTCTGGCTCACAGGCATACAGGCAGACACTCTGGCTCACAAGCACGCAGGCAGACACTCTGGCTCACAGGCATACAGGCAGACACTCTGGCTCACAGGCATACAGGCAGACACTCTGGCTCACAGGCACGCAGGCAGACACTCTGGCTCACAGGCACGCAGGCAGACACTCTGGCTCACAGCCACGCAGACAGACACTCTAGCTCACAGGCACGCAGGCAAACACTCTGTCTCACAGGCATACAGGCACGCAGGCAGACACTGGCTAACAGGCACGCAGGCAGACACTGGCTCACAGGCACGCAGGCAGACACTCTGTCTCACAGGCACGCAGGCAGACACTGGCTCACAGGCACGCAGGCAGACACTCTGTCTCACAGGCACGCAGGCAGACACTGGCTCACAGGCACGCAGGCAGACACTCTGTCTCACAGGCACGCAGGCAGACACTGGCTCACAGGCACGCAGGCAGACACTCTGGCTCACAGGCACGCAGGCAGACACTCTGGCGCACAATGCGCAGACAGACACTCTGTCTCACAGGCGCACAACTCGCAGACAGACATTCTGTCTCACAGGCGCACAACGCCCAGACAGACACTCTGTTTTACAGGCGCGCAACACGCAGACAGACACACTGTTTCACAGGCGCGCAACGCGCAGACAGACACACTGTTTCACAGGTGCGCAACGCGCAGACAGACACACTGTTTCACAGGAGCGCAACGCGCAGACAGACACACTGTTTCACAGGCGCGCAACGCGCAGACAGACACACTGTTTCACAGGCGCGCAACGCGCAGACAGACACACTGTTTCACAGGCGCGCAACGCGCAGACAGACACACTGTTTCACAGGCGCGCAACGCGCAGACAGACACACTGTTTCACAGGCGCGCAACGCGCCGACAGACACACTGTTTCACAGGCGCGCAACGCGCAGACAGACATGCATAGATACACTTTCTACCTCAGAGGGGTTTAAGTCACCGGAGTCGGAAATCTTCCTTGGCAAGTGGTGCACTTCATCAAGGGGGAGACTGAATGACTGTGTCCCTGTTCTAGCTATCAGAGATGTATCAATGGGTCCGATAAAGCCTTCAGCCAGCCGTGTCCCTGGTTACACACACACACACACACACACACACACACACACACAGAGCAACACATCATAAATAAAAGAGAGAAGCAGAAGAGCGACGGGGCCTTTGTCACTGTTTATCTGCTCTGCTTTTCTTCCTCGCCCTTGATTTCCTCTTCAGAAAATTGATGCTCCCTTAAATTGAAGCGGAGGGTTTTGACAGGTAATGGTTATACTGATAACTGCACAGATTTCATCAGCCAGGTTTTTCCTCTATCTTTCGCCCTGTCTCTCATCTTCCCTGCTTACAATTGCTGGAACCTTCATCTAGATGACTCGTCGTACCGGCATCCGATAAGAAGGCACATCTGTGGGACCACCGGGAGCCCGCCGAGTCCAGGGCTATTAGATAGCAAATGAGAAGTGTGGGATGTGAGACCCCCATTGGGAAGAAAGGGGACCTGTTTAGCTTATCAGTGTCTGATAGCAACATACTGTCGATCTGATCTCATCATACAGATATACCAGTACACATCACCGCTAATCCTCAACCACATAGGCTTGCCGCCCAGCATTGTGTAACAGTGATTCACAAGTCATCACTCAGCTATTTCCTTTTTGTTGTCGAGAAAGTTATTTTTCTTTCTAATGTTGCAAATTAATGGAAAGTCTGATCTCTGACAGACTTCTCCAAACCTGCTCCCTCAGTGCCAATGTCTTCACTGTAACCCCAATCGAAATTGAATAGAGTCTAGCTTGGAAGTAACACCTCCAGAAAGGTAGCTCACAATGAACAGGGGTTTAGAGCCCTGAAGAGAATGGGGGCATGTGTTCTTTTTTCTATGAGCTACAGGAAGTGGACAGTATGGCCTGTCACTGTTGGTGTGTCTTTAAGCCACTCATTCATGTTGGCTCTCCAACAGGGTACGCTCCCCAGCCAGCCAGCTAACAATATATTATAGGTTTCAAAATTCATTTCCATTTTCCTTCAAACCCATTTTCCTTTGTGATAACTTGAGAAAAAATATAAGTATTTAAAATAGAAATTGTTATGGTCTTATATAAAAAGAACAAGTACACAAATACAATTATTATCACAAATGGTGTCCGTATTAATGATGTGTAAAATATTTGTACTATATTACTTGAAAATCCTCCCATGAAGGCAGGTCATACAGTCTCAGCACAATACAGGTTAAGGGGAGGGATTGCTGGTTAACCGAGCACTGTGATAAGAAGCCGGACGGACTAGAGATTGTTTACATTAAGAGGCATTTTCAGATAACAATATCGTAGAAGACTCGAGATGCTAACTTGCAGATACCAACAGCTCGTGGCACCACCTTTCCCGGTAGGGTGCACCACATTTTCGATCAAGCCCATCTGGAGGTGTGGAACTGTGAAATCCATTCTATCAAGTTTCAGCGTGCAGGTATATCGCAAAATTTTCCCTCGATTGATGCCCACATTCCCTCGCGGTACGTTTTAAAGATGTCAGTGTAAATTCAAATGCTATGGAAATGATTAGGAAAACCAAGATAGGTCTAATCTAGTGTTTTATTCTCTCTTGTAATGTGAATATGACCTTTGAAGGACATGTAGGTAGTATCTATAAATCAAATGTATTCAAAAGATGCGGGTTAATGTATTGATTATAAGAGGCAACATAATCAGTCTTTGTGTAGCTAAGGAGTGCTAATTATAAAGCTGCTCTGGATAAGAGTGTTTGCAAAATGATTACAAGTATCCAAGGACACATCCTGATCTTCAACTCTCCTGAGTCTGTCGGGAGTCACAGTGATAAGACAAGTTGGGAACAACAAATAAAATTTCAATATATTTTGAGAAAAATTAAGAAAATGTTGCTTGAGCAGAAATAAGTATTTTTATTTCTCTGTATACAATTCCCATTAGCTTTGAAAATTTGCTATAAAATCAGAAACAGACATTTGAATATGTATCTATCAACTTTGTAACATCCAATAGATTTGAAATCTTTTGGCAGATGTGCAATTGCTTATTTTTTGCTGTCAGCTATTATAGCATTATAAACACTTGGTCGGAGTTAGATAAAACATGTCTATTTTTTTGACTGCATGGAAGACTTTTTTTTCTGACGAGAGAGAGAGAGAGAAACAGCTGTGCTGGCCTTACAATGCATTAAGTATTTCATCCCTTTTAGATGGTTAAATTGTGCATGAAATGTCGCTGGCGCTGGGCTCTCCCGAGCTGGACTGATTAGACAACATCTGTTACATGGGGAGAAATCCCTGTCTTTCCTAATTAGCTGTCAGCCTGTGCCTCCGTTGTGCCTGATGGCGCCTGGGATCTGCCACAGGTTCCTCTGCTCGTTCTGTCACCTGCCTGTCGCCCCCCCCACACCCCCCCCTTGCTCCCCGTCTCCCTTCCTCACCCCGTCTCTGTCCGCCTCCCGCCCTCCCTCCCCCTAACGAACAGTCATCAGCTGTAATTAGTGAGCAGGGCTCTGTACAAAGGGGCATGCAGGGGAACGAGCCCCAGCCCAGAGCCCATCTGTGCGGCGCTGTCGTCAGTCGCGAGGACGGAGGCTCTGTGGTTCTCACACGGTGGCGGCTGTCCTCCAAGTCCGCTGACACTGGGGGCCGCTCCCGAGCTGTAGGCCCTTGCCCTCCCCTTCAAACTTCCTTCTCAAACCCTCCTCACACTTTTTTCTCGGTCCTGCTCTTGCTCACATGCCCCCTCCTTCCCTCCCTCCCTCCCTCCCTCTGTCGCTCCCTCGCTCCCTCCATCCCCACCCCAGCTATGCTGAAGGAAAATCCATGGCAGAAGGGGGCGATTCATCTTGCTTTAATAAGGCCCAGACATCAGTAAATATTAAGTACGCCGAGGACAGGAAGGATTGTCAGACAACACTGTTATCAGGTATTGACCAGGTGGAAGTGTAGAGGGATGGAATGTGCCAGAAATCCATACAGACAAATGAAATGACAGGGGAGCCACAGAGTGTAAAAAAAATACCCAGAACATCTGTCTGATGAAGGGTTGAGTTAATTCTGTATATTTTTTATGCATATATTATTTAGTTTGGATTGATAATTCTGAATCTCTCTCAGCTGTAGATCAGTGGAAAAGGTGTCTGGTTGTCATTTCAGTAATATTGCCTGACCTGATATTGCCAGCAAAGCCCTCTTTTGTACATGGTTATAGGTTGTTTTTGACCTTTATCTCTCGCCTCTTCATTCATTGGACAATAACCTACTGTACACAGGTCAATGCAAAGGACAACTGTCATGATAAACTCCACCAATACATATTATGGCCGATTGATTACATTCAGCAGTTAATCCATACTTCTTTATTAACGTCAAACAAGGTCAAAGACACTGCTTTTGCATATGACCTTACCAACATGACGACGTGCCTTTACGGAGTTACAACATGAAACATAAAAAATGTATTATCATTGACAATACAGGGATCTGTTCCAAAATGAAACCCTAGTCCCTACGTAGTGCCCTCTTTTTGAGCGGGCCCATGTGGGGCAAGTGCACAATTTGGATGCACTGCCCATGTGTTGATGGAATCAGTTTAGCTTAGATTAACTACAGGGTTTTTTCTCAGCACCAGGATTCTATTTTTTTTTATATATAAATACACAGGCGGAGCATTCAGATGTCATTACACTCCAGCCATTACAGCTGTGAGGCCCTGATTATGGGCAGTCCGCTAGCTGCGCTACTACCTGCTCCAATAAACAACCACTCTGACTGGATGTCTGATTCACACATGGGCTGACACAGCATATACATCTGTCCCCCTTGGCAGTCTAGCAGACCGCTCAAATGGAGAGGCAGTCTGGGCGTGGCCAGGGGAAGGAGGAGATGGAGAGAGGAAGGAAGGAAGGAAGCAGGGTTTGAATGGTGCCTTAAGGCAGCAGACGAGAGCGGTAGTTAAAGAGTCTCTAATCATCAGTCAGACAGGTCGCTTCACTTCACTACTGTCCCGACCCCGGAGATCATTCATAAGAGTCATAGCAGGACCTTATAAATCATGTCAAGGATAGATTGATTTAAAACCTATGAAACAGATCCAGGATACTGTTCCTTATCAATTGTGAAGAGTTGGGAGATGGTTGCAAAAACATTATTGCTGGTTGAACACTATTAATTAGTTAATTCATGAGAGAAATAAATACAAAGGCAATAAAAAGTCCATGCCCGAAAAGTATTGGGTTAAATAAACTGTACACTAAGCAATTTCCATGTTTAGTGAAGCCTGTCACACACCAGTTCAGACAGTGTTGTTATTCAGCAGACATATTGAAGATAGTTGTATGATATCTGTAAATATGATTATATATATTAAGCGTAGTTTGGCCAATGAGAAGGAAGTGAGAGGAAGTGGCTTTGTATTAAGCGAGATTAGTCCTGATTGGTCTGTCATGTCACAGACCTCTGTCTATAACAGAAAGGGGATGGGCCTTCAGAGAGATTAGTCCTGATTGGTTTGTCATGTCACATTCTTCTGTGTACAACAGAAAGGGGGCTTTTGAGAGGAGTTAACAAAGTCATTAGTAACCCAGAATAAATTCACTGAGATGTGAGCTGAGTACTTATGAAACTAATCAAACTCGTTCCCTCTCACAAATAATTTCGCTATCATCCTCCAAATTTAAGAAATACACCTGATTAAATATTTCAGATTGCAATGTATACATGTACTGTATTTCTTGACCGAGAGACAATTATCTAAATACTAGTTATATTATTGCTATTATTATTATGTCTTTAAATGTATCTTAAATAATTATGTTTTTCTATTGTAACAATGTGTTGTCCCTCATTAGGCTGCCAAGTTATGAATATGAGAAAGATGCATGGGTCAGATTACTCTGAGGAAAATGACAGTTTGGCTTCCAAACGTCAGTCAGCTGTACTTATCATTGATTTAAGTCAGCTAAAAGTAATGCATATCTGCCTGTTGTTGAGTGCTCCTACATCCTCTTGCCTTGAATCAGTCCTTTTGGCAGTTGTTCCTGGTAATCCTGTTTCATAACATTTGTGACTGTTGTTGAGTGTTCCTACATCCTCTTACCTTGAATCAGTCCTTTTGGCAGTTGTTCCTGGTAAGCCTGTTTCATAACATGTGTGACTGTTGTTGAGTGCTCCTACATCCTCTTGTCTTGAATCAGTCCTTTTGGCAGTTGTTCCTGGTAAGCCTGTTTCATAACATTTGTGACTGTTGTTGAGTGCTCCTACATCCTCTTGCCTTGAATCAGTCCTTTTGGCAGTTGTTCCTGGTAAGCCTGTTTCATAACATTTGTGACTGTTGTTGAGTGCCCCTTCTTTCCTTTGACTGCTGAAGGTCCAGCTGTATGTTTCATTAGTCAACCATTACACTATCAAATTACACATTTGGTCAAATAATTTTTGTAAAAGCGGTTGGGAAGTACGTGATTTCATGAATATACCAAAGCACATCAAAGATTGCAACAGTAGGTCACATTCACTTATTTAAGACCATATTATGGTGATATAGAAGGATAACTTCTGTGGTATCAATTTCAACAAAACCTGATCGAAAAACATATCGACTTGCCTATTGATTGATGCTTCGGCATTGTCTGAATGTTTGACATAACAAGCCTGTTATCAGAAGGCAAACAGCAATATTTACAAGCCTGAGCTGGAATCTAGCTTCAGAAAACACTGAGCAGATATAGTCGCCTTTGCTACCAAAGTTTTGCTACTGTTCTCAACAACATTGCTGCCATTCAGAGACCATCACAGTACTCACCATTATACTCCACCCAGAGACCATCACAGTACTCACCATTATACCCAACCCAGAGACCATCACAGACCTCACCATTATACTCCACCCAGAGACCATCACAGTACTCACCATTATACCCCACCCAGAGACCATCACAGACCTCACCATTATACTCCACCCAGAGACCATCACAGTACTCACCATTATACCCCACCCAGAGACCATCACAGACCTCACCATTATACTCCACCCAGAGACCATCACAGACCTCACCATTATACTCCACCCAGAGACCATCACAGTACTCACCATAATACCCCACCCAGAGACATCACAGTACTCACCATTTTACTACACCCAGAGACCATTACAGAACTCACCATTGTAGTTTCCACAGACATGGATAAGGGCAGAAAGCAGTGGTCCTGTTGGTCCTGGTTAGGATGGCCCGGAGGAGATTAGACTGGAGCTACCCCTGCCTCTCTCCCTGGCAGTGTCACACGGATACCAGCTGGACAGTGATGGCCATGCTGTCACGATGCCCCTCAGATGGCACTAACTGTGCCAGTGAGAACCCACGGTACCTGGCAAAGGGCACACACACACATTAGTCCACGCTGTTACCTCGCACTCAGATCAGGTGGGTTAATCCGGGGTTAATTCTACTGGGTTTCTCTGACAGTGAGAGATGTGAACGGAATGCCAACCCTTTGGTTTTGTTCACCATATTCCAGCTTACCCACGATAAGGGATAACAAACACCCGCATCATGTCCAGTCTGTGGAGGTATTTAGGGAGGGCTGAAGAAAAACTCTCTAATTATCATACATTTCACACAGCTGTGGAATATAAGAGCACAATTTCCTAGCTGACTACTTGGGAAACTGTACAATTACAACATATATATTACAGTATTTCAGATGAGTGATTACACACATGGGGAACATGTTATCAGTTATGTTTCTATCCATCATGGTTAGTGATGAGAGTTCGGATTTATCCGAATGAGGCGCTGATCAATGTAAAAGCTCAATTAACTGGAACAGTCGTGGAGGTGTGAATAACCAGGGTGTGTGTCCATTTGATTGCAGAAAGCAGGCCAAGATTACACACACAAACAGTGAAAGTCACACACACCCTCCAGCCAAAACCAGATCCACTTATTATGTCAGCATGTCTGTGTGTGATCCATATAACAATGATACATGAACTTTTCTGGTCGGTTCTGTCAGTCAGAGTCAATAGCCCTTCACCTCCTGCAAGACAACACAACAGAAAGTAGCATTGAACAATGGTCAATGCAGTGACTGACTAGGAACAGTGTGTGTGTATGTGTGTGCATGTGTGTGTCCATGAGATTGCAGGACCGCCTCAGACTGGACCACAGCCAATCACCATGATGTGGAGGAGGATCTTTTTTGTGTCCTTGTATCCCAGCCATTTGAATCATTTCAATCCTTTGTAACATAATTTAATTACGAGAATAATTCCATTCCCATAAAGTATTTAAAGTGTGGGTGTTATTATGACTCCAGACTGTTAAAAGAGAGGTAACGAGATGTAAAATATGATTTGAGGGTTCAGGTGTTTTCTGAAGGGTCATATGCTCACCTCCCATGGATGAACCTTAAAATACATTTATTTTTTGTCCAAGTCTTTCTGAATCCTTATAGTACATATTAGCTTTTGACAATGTGACACAATATTTCTATGTGCCTATTTTTGATTAGTCCCTCACAGGAGAAAAGCAGAGGGTCATTAGACTAATAACTGTCAGCCACGAGCAGGGCGCTGCTCTATCTGCCTCTATTCTCCCAGACAATCCTTCTACAAAGAGCTTTCATAACACTACATCATAGCAAACAAATGACACTTTATTCTCTGTCAACCCCACCCCTCCCCCCAAAAACATCATTGAAATTTGAAAGTTCATTTACAAAGGACTAGCTGTCGCAATCAAAGCTCTAATGTAGTAGTGAGGGGAAAAAACAGGGTAATTGGTTTGGTAAAGATCGTTTTCCCTCACACCATAAAGCACTACACAATAGGAAAGGTCTCCAATTAAGCAATCATGAATACCAAGTACCGTAGCTGATGAAAATAGGCCAGTGGTTTATTAAATAGATTTGCAAGCTATTTACCTTTTCACAATGTTGGCAATCTGATGCAATTTGCTTGCAATTTTGTGTGCTTTCAGTAGCACTTTGCGCTGACACTACACAGACGAAATGGCAAAGAGGACCAGCACGGATAATGTAAAACTATCTTGGCCACAAGGTATCAGAACGGTCGCTTCATCAGGAAAATTACAACAATTAGCATAAGTGCTCAAAAATCAACACTTTAAATGTCAGCGCCAAAGGTTTCGGCCAGGGACGAGGCAAGGGTGTGTGGTGTCCCCGACAATGGACTCGTTGAGTTGCAGAGGAGGCAATCACCCATGATGCCTTGCGAGTGATGGCCCCACAATTGCTGTGACATTCTCCCAGGCCTGTCATTCTTGGTCACTTTCCACCACCGTCTTGATTTGCTCCCAGGCAGAATTACAACAACCTTATATACTCCAAAATGACTCTTGTCATTTTCTGTTTTTCTCTCCAACATTACCCTTTCTACCTCTAACAGGAAGACTACATCCTGCTCTATACATCCAATGGGACATTTTCTTAGGTCCCAGGGGTACAGTACATCTGAGATAACCACGTCAAGCCCAATTAGTGATTTTAGGTGTGTTACCTATCTTGCAGGGTTAATCATTAGACTTTACAGAATCACTCACTGTAAGGAATACCTTTAACTGGAGGCAGACAGAGTCATTCTCATTGGACTTCCAAAATGTGTTGTTATTGTAGTGTGAACATCAGGATGACTCATAAAAAACACTGATTTAATGGGGCCATAACATTGTATTTAGAGACTGTTGATTTGATGGGGACATGACATTGTATTTAAGGACAGTATATTTGATGGGGTCATTACATAATATTTAGGGACTGTTGATTTGATGGGGACATGACATTGTATTTAAGGACAGTATATTTGATGGGGTCATGACATAATATTTAGGGACTGTTGATTTGATGTGGTAATGACATAGTACTTGGTACTTCCCCTCAGAGCAAGAAGAGCAGCTTTTCCTTCCTACCTTCAGGCAATTCCCAAACTCTACATCCCTTTCCAGGCTCTTCATTCAACCACCTCAGTTCTCGATCCACACCGTCTAAACTCTTCTCTTTCCTGGCACCTCAATGGTGGTGTGAGCTTCCCTTGGAGGCTTAAATAACAATCTACCTATCATCAAAAAACATCTGAAAAACTATCATTGTATGGAGTACTTACAATTATTCCACTGCCACCACCTTTGTCTATTGTCTTGTGTTAACTCTTATTTTTTATGTTGAAATATTTACATGGTCTTCTTTCCAGCACTGACCTTTTCTGGTAACTAATTATTTGATTACAATGCACTCATTATTAAATGATGTGGTTATTTCACCTAGCTCTTTTAAGACGTATGCACATACTTCAAGTTCCTCTTGATAAGAGAGATGTGGGCAAGGATGAATGAATAGAGAGGTGGGCCAGGGGAGAGAGCGGTGGGCCTGGGAAGGGAGAGGTGGGCCAGGCAGAGCAGACTGAGATGGGCCAGGGGAGAGAGAGGTGGGCCAGGGGAGAGAGTGGTGGGCCTGGGAAGGGAGAGGTGGGCCAGGCAGAGCAGACTGAGATGGGCCAGGGGAGAGAGAGGTGGGCCAGGGGAGAGAGCGGTGGGCCTGGGAAGGGAGAGGTGGGCCAGGCAGAGCAGACTGAGATGGGCCAGGGGAGAGAGAGGTGGGCCAGGCGAGAGAGTAGTGGACCAAGCAGAGAAAACAGAGGTGGGCTGTGCAGAGAAGGAATGTGGGCCTGCGGAGAGAGAGGTGGGCAAGGTCGAGAGGAGGGAGAGGTGGGCCAGGCAGAGAAGACCAAGGTGGGCTAGGAGAGAGAGCTGGGCCAGGCAAAGAAGAGGGTGGCCCAAAAGAGAAGTGGGTCAGGCAGAGTGGACAGGAGCCAGGCTGAGAAGAGAGGGGAGCCAGGCTGAGGAGAGAGGGGAGCCAGGCTGAGAAGACAGGGGAGCCAGGCTGAGAAGAGAGGGGAGCCAGGCTGAGAAGACAGGGGAGCCAGGCTGAGGAGAGAGGGGAGCCAGGCTGAGAAGACAGGGGAGCCAGGCTGAGAAGAGAGGGGAGCCAGGCTGAGAAGACAGGGGAGCCAGGCTGAGAAGACAGGGGAGCCAGGCTGAAGAGAGAGGTGGGCCCGGTAAAGGAGAGAGGTGGGTCAGGTTAATAGGTGGGCCAGTCAGGGGAGAGAGGGGGCCAGAGGATATGTGGGCCAAATTGAGAGGTGGGCCAGACAGGGGAGAATGTTGGGCCAGGCAGGGGAGAGAGGTGGGCCAGGGGAGAGAAGGGGGCCAGGCAGAGGAGTGCAAGGAGCGAGGGGAGAGGTGGGCCAGGCGGGGGAGAAAAAGTGGGCCAGGGGAGAGAGAGGTGTCAGGCAGGGGAGAGAAAGGGGCCAGGCAGGGGAGAGAGGGGGGCCAGGGGAGAGAGAAGTGGGCCAGGCAGGGACGTGACACTGGGAATCTGGATTGAGCCTGAGCAAGGGGGAGATTTCACCCCAACCTAGCATCTCCTGCTCGTATTGACTGTGGTCAAGGCACCTTGCACTGAAACGGCACAACGGCACAAAGCTACACTCACAAAAACAAAAATATCTCCTGTCATCCTTTCCTCTTAACCTGTCATCCTCTCTTCTTCAATCCTCCTTTCCTCTCTTCTCTCTTCTTCTCATGCTCTCATCCCCACTCCTGTCATTCTCTCTTAACCTATTTTCTCATCCCCTCCTCTCATCCACTCTTAAGTTTTCCAGTTATCATCTCCCCTGTCCTTTTATCCGGTCTTACCCTCTCCATTTGTCCCCTCTCCTCGCATCCTGTCCTCTCTCATGGCAGAGTATATCAGATCATTGTGTCCTGGCGACAACAGGCCTTTTATTACTCTATGTACAGTATATTTCATCCTACAGTCAATATCGCTACGACAACGAATCACATACTTGCCCTTGCTCACCCCCTCCCAAACACACACGCACCCACAGTGTGTCTTGATTCCAGAATTAATCCGTTTGATTATTTTCAGAAATACATCACACACTGGGGTTGATTAAATCAGAAATTGAAAGCCATTGTCTTTCTTGCATGTCCTTTATCAGAACTAATGTGCCAACTGCAGGTCATTTGTCTTGAGTTGTTACAAGAAATAAAGAGTGCTGCACTTTCTACTCTGCTGTGGTACGGGAGATATTGCCACAAGATTAATTCACTGCTTCTCATCTTTTAGCTGCTCCATTTCCTGTCCGCTCAGTCTCATCTCATATCTTTCATGCTTACAGATGCTGTTTTCACTTATTCCTCGCTGTTTAACCTTGATCTGCTCATCTATTACATTGTTCCGGGACTGAGACAGTGAATATAGTCCTCATGGTTTTATTGGATTGATGGCAACGGAAACCATTGCATAATCTCTACTTTCACAGGGACCATTTTTCACAGTGTGCCCTCACCTACGTTTCATTTGATCAGTGCTCATGATGGGCTCTGATTTCACAGCGGTATAGAGGCTGTTGTGTATGTATACAGGAATAACTATTGTTATCGGGACCGAGCCACAATATGAGGACAGTAACACTAGGAAACATTGACCTTGTGGAGACATCACACCGGACCCTGTCAGGAAAAAGGCTACATCCGGATAATGGGTTAATACTGGGGCTGAATGCCAAATGACACTCCAGGCCTTATATAGCCATGGGATAAAGAAGTTAACTATATTAGATATAAAGTAACAATTAGTATGTACCTGACCTGATTCGTTTCTCATTGTCATACCCAAAATGGATGAGTTGACTTCATCTGACTCACTGAAGTCAATCAGTTAGGCTGGGTTATTTTTTTTTTGCTGTGTTTTGAATAGCTTTTGTACTTTAATAATTATGAGACATAATAAAAAGTGCACAGTGCTTTATCCCATCTGTAATTTTATCTTGACGAACAGTTTTTATTTCAGTTGACTCAGAGCCGCCAAAATAAGGATTTTTTAACTATTTTGTGTACATTATGTTACTGTGTGGACAGACAGAGTGGCTTACAGCTGGGAAAGTGTTACTATCCTGACCACAGTGTGAGTTAATGGTGTCAGAACAAGGTTCTGACCTGGTGCATCTTAATACCTTTGACACCATTGGTCACCATATTACATTGAGAAGCAGAAAGCCAAAATATGTATACGTAGACATTTTAGCCTAGTTTAGAGCCAATCTAATTGAAAAATGCCAAATCGTCTCTGTGGATTGTCTGTCTGCAGAGGTATTTTTGGGTGTTCCTTGAGGCTCCATTTTTAGGATTATATTTGTTTACAATACCTCAGGGTGACAGGGACATTTGCCAACTTGGTGAGGAACTCTGGGTGATTTCAAAACATTTGGTTCAATTGATTGTGCACTGACCATGCTCCTGATCTAAAAGAAGTTGGTGGAACCTTTCTAATAGTGTTCTAGTTACAAACAAATACAGATATTTATTTGAAGAACCCTTTATTGTACCATCTGCAAAGTTATTTAAACAAAGGTTCCACTTAGGGTACAAATCGAGGAACCCCATATGGATTTACTAATTTTTCTTCTATAAGAATGCACTAGGTCTAACATAGTGTTTACCAATCCTGGTCCTGGTAAACCCCAAGAGTTGCCTGTTTTTCTGTTTCTGATTATACATTTTTCAATCTGGAGTCTCTGACTTGCATTGAAGAAATGCGGCGGGGTTATTTTCAAAGCTGTTTTATTGACCTATCCTAAACAAACAAACAAAAATCCAGATATGTTAGGGTTAACCTAATTTCGTTTCTACCAGCAAATTACCTAGTGTAAAAAAAAAAATCTGTTAACCTGTTTTGGTTCTGGCAGTAAGATATTGCAGATTACTTGTAAATGTGCCCAACATGATTATCTATTCTAGCTTACTCTTTACGTGTCGGCTATTCGGCATACTCTCCATACACAAACATAAAGCCAGCTAAAAAAGTAACGAAGGACACTCAATCAAGGACCGCCCTATTTATGAAAGACTCTACTTCTATTGGATAAACGCTGATTAATTTGCATTATATTGACCGTGGCCTAACTTCTTGATACAAGCTACCAGCACATCCGGGAACCCTGACTCGCAACATGTTCCCAACCCTCTATGGGGGACAACAAACAAAACTCGCCAGTTTCATGTAAAATTGCAGTACTAAACAACGCTAACAGAGAACTATCCGAATAAAATTAGTTTATGAATGACCCAAAATATACTGTGCCAAATTAATATATGTTCACTATGTTTGCTTAAGTATGCACAATTTACATAGAAAATATTAATTTGGTCCATCTTAAATCATGTCCGTTCATTCTCTCAGCATCGAACTGGGTCAATAACCACACACTAAGGCCAGGTGTCCCATCTGGAGATGTTTTCTACCATATTGAGACTTAAGGTATGCAAATTCCAGTGAAATAGTTGACTTTTCATTCCTGCTCTACAAATGGTATGAAAGCAATAGCACCGTACACCGAACTTTCTTAGCGAGCTGCGTTTGCCTAACACTAGTCAGTCTGCAGCTAATACAAGAGGGAATCACCAATAACTACGCTGTAACATATGCCTATGTGAAGTTATTCGTGATTTGATAAGTGATTGTCGTTTTAATTGTAATCATATAGGAATTTTGAAGGTAGAAACTCGTGGCTCACAAACGGGATCTTCTGACAAAGCAGGAGGTGGACACAATCGCAGGTTCCTCCATATTGGATTTCCTGCTGAGTTTCCTATTCTTTGTAGTTGCTGACACTACATAGAATACGCGTCTATGCTTTCTGGCACTGTGAAAACGTCGGACTTTTCTTGAATCTGAAAGTATCTGTCTTCGGTGGGGGGAAATGGAGGGCACATAATCCAGATTGAGTTTGTCATTTAAATGGAATTCTGAAATCACGATACATAGAGAAGTTAGCCAAGTTTAGCATACATGTTAGCCTTATGTAGCAATGGGCTTTTTGTAACCTAAACACAGGGAGAGTATTCATAGATAAAGCACTTCTAGGATCTTTTTTAGGACAGAGTCGCAGGGGAACACATTTCAGATCAGGGTTTTTTATTTATTGTTGACGCAACTCACTACACAGCACAGCTGTATAGTGAGTTGGCATAACAAGCGTTCTTAGTTTATGCTGTCAGGTTTGTTTTATTTACTCTATTGTAGTCTACGGGAGATGTGGGTTTGTTTTCCCCCTCTATTACCGGTCTAACGTTGTGCGGCAAAACCTCAAACAACAGCGCGGCCTTCACAAGATTCTTTGCAAAACCGTGATTGACACCTTTACACTATTCATAGAAAAATTATTGTATCCAATCGGATCAGTCGACAAGATCTTTTACAATTTTAGCGCTCACAGAGTTAGTGTTATGTCCATATGTAAACATATAAATGAAGTTGTAAAGGCACCTGTAGACGGGATGCAACAATTACTTTTTGTGTGGAAGATAGGTTTAGTATGTCATCTAAAAATACTTTACAGATGTTATATTTTTTTGTAAATGAACGAGATATATTAAAGATTTATATCGTTACATTATGTCATTATTTGAGAGTAAAATTATGGAACAACAGTCAATGGAAACAAAAGTTCCCAGGCGATTGAGGGTGCGATTCAAACTCACACCAAAAATCGAAGTAAACAATTGAAATCACAGGTTGTTCCAACTTGTGTGAATTTCATCACGGCAACTCATCATATGACGCAGTATTATGGCCTCTATGTGCCTGTATGCACTCCCAACAACGTCTGGGCATGTTTCTGATGGGAGGCAGATGGTGTCCTGGGGGATCTCCTCCCAGATCTGGATAAGGGCATCAGTCAGCTCCTGGACAGTGTGGCAAAACTTGGTCGCTTTGGATGCACGGATACATAATGTCCCGGAGGTTCTCAATTGGATTCAGGTCTGGGGAACGTGAGGGCCGGTCTATGGAATCGATGACTTTGTCATCCAGGAACTGCCTACACAGTCTGGCCACATGAGGCTGGGCGTTGTCCTGTCCCAGGAGGAACCCAGGGCCCACTGCACCAGCGTAAGTTCTGACGATGGGTCTGAGGATTTCCCTGTACCTAACAGCAGTCAGGGCACTGTTGGCTAGCACGTGAAGGTCTGTGCAACCCTCCAAGAATATGGCTCCCCAGACCATCACTGACCCACCGCCAAACCGGTCATGCAGGAGGATATTGCAGGCAGCTTAACATGCACCACAGCGTCTCCCGACTCTTTCACATCTGTAACATATCCATTGTGTGAACCTGCTCTTATCTGTGAAGAGGATGGGGCACCAGAGGTAAACGTTCCAGTTCTGGGGTTCTCTGGCAAATGCCAATAAAGCTGTATGGTGCTGGGCTGTGAGTACAGGTCTCATGAAGTCGGGGCTCTCAAGCCACCCTCTTGGAGTCTGTTTCTGACAGTTTGGTCAGTAACATGCACAACAGTAGCCCACTGGAGGTCATTTTGTAGGGCTCTGGCAGCGCTCCCCCATTCCTCCTCGCACAAAGGAGGAGATACTCGACGTGCTGCTGGGTTGATGCCCTTTTAAAGCTCTGTCCAGCTCTCCTCATGTAACAAGCCATCTCCTGGTATCTCCTCCATGCTCTTGAGACACAGCAAAATGTCTTACGAGAGTGTATGGAGGTGCTGCAGGTACTGCCTCATACTACCATTAGTTACAAGGACACTAGCAAAATGCAAAACTAGAGAAGAATCTGTCAGGAAGGATAAGGAGTGAGCAATAGTCTGTGGCTACAACCTGCAAAACCATTCCTTTTTGGGGAGTTGTCCTGCTGTTGCCTCTCCAGTGCACCTGTTGTCACTTTCATTGACACCATAACAGGTGACATTGATTCACAGACGCTTATGCTTTCTAACTGGACATATTGATGTCCCTTCATTTCTTCAGCAGTGTATATACACTACCATTACACTAAAGTTTGGAGTCACTTTTAAATGTCCTTGTTTTACATGAAATTAATTTCAGTAGCATATATAGCAAATTAAATCTGAAATGTTATAGACAAGGTTAGAAATAATGATTATTCTTTAAAAAAATAATTTTGTCCTTCAGATTGCGCTTTCATCAAAGAATCCTTCATTTGCAGTGTTATGCCTTAACTTTAGACAAAAGGAGACCATGCATGTCATGCAACAGATGTTAGTGTAGATTTTATATACTATACAGAGTAATGTGCCATGACACTCCTGTCATTTTATTTTGGATATTTGACCACCCTGTGTCACTTTACTTGAACTGAGAAAATACAGTTTATGGCCATACATGAGAAGCATTGTGACTATAATCTGATATGAACCTGATATGCCTATCACGATGCTGTACATGACCTTATGTTGTTCATTAGTCACAAAGAGGATGTCATGTCCAGCTCCTGAAATCTACTGCTGGCATCCCAGTCATTAGAAACAAAGCATTGGGGAAAGTAAATATCTGACATAACTTTTAAAAAGCAGACGTGAATATCTTGATTAACATTCTGGCCCCCAGAATGATCTGGACTAAAATGGTAAAATGGTCTCACTCAGAACCATCCCCCTTGCACTTTGTGCAGGTGTTGAACTTCTAGAACATTGATAATAGGGAGTAGATTTTCCTAAACACTGGGAACATTCATGGCTGTATATTAGAATGAAGTATGTGTTTCTAGTTAAAATCCGACCAGAAACTCTAAAATTCAGATTTGTTGTGAATACTTTGATTTACAATTTAATCAAAGTATTCCTGTAACTGGGTTCACTGATTTTAACTGGGAAAACCTGTTTTAGGGCCAAATCTGTAGACTGTTGATTAATCACGATTGTCAACATAAAGTCGGATCATTGCAGTATATTTTTCAAATAGTTTGACAGTCCCACTACAAATTATTGACGTACAAAAATATCACACACAAAAATTACATAAGATCACAGACATCTGTGTTTAGCACAGTGACATTGAGTTGCTGGGCCTTCTTAAGGTAATTTGTATGTGAAATACTCATTTAAATCCCATTCAATAAGCGGGTTATCAAATTAAATCAGGCCGCTGTCAGGCTTGCCACTCGAGCCTTTGGGCCAGACATCATGTGTAAAATTGGCCAACAAGAGATTTGCAGGGAGCGCTCTGTCACTTCTTTACCTCTTCCCTTTGGCTCCCCTCCGTCAGGGGGCCCCTGGCCCAGGGTCAGCTCTCCTGGAGGGCTGCCTGTATGGACTGCCGCAGGGAGACAGGGGCCACAACACCACCCCCAGCTGAGAGACTTATTACAGCCCTCCCCTCCCAACCCACGACCACCCCCACCCAGGCCCTTCGACTCCCTCTGCCAAACTCCTCCCCTTACCTGCTCCGCCCCGCGTCCCATTCACAACATCATCACGCCATCACATATTCATGAAGCTGCTGGTTCGGGGGGGGTGGGGTGTTTGTAGTAGACCATAGGGGGGTTGCTGCTTCTGCAGGTGGCTGTCACATCCGTAATTGCCTGATACTTCCCTCGGTGGCGTAAAATTGTTTTCATTATGTGTCATGAACACAGAGCCATGCCAGGCGAGAGAGACCCCTTCCACAGCTTTCCCAAGAGCCGGTGTGTGTGTGTGTATGTGTGTGTGGGGGGGACTCCTCTCCACTTAAACAACCGCTTAGCTCCAAATAAGCAAAGAGAGAAAAGGAGACGAGAGAAAAGAGGAGTAGGAGGAGGACAAGAGAGAGAGAGAGAGGGGTGGAGGGAGAAACACAGAGGAAGCTCATCATTAACTGCCTTGGAACCAGGACAGACAAGTGTGAGCCGTGAGCTCACTCAGAAAAACTGGCCCAGATTCTCCTAAACGTCTCAGTTACCGTGGTGTCGGGAGTCGGATTTGGGTGGTGGTGGTGGGCTGCGGGGGGGGGGGTAACTTTTGCCACCCTGTGTGCTCCAGGAGGGCTCCTGCAGTCAGAGGAGGGGACGGGAGGGAAGGGGGGAGAAAACAAGTGAGCGGGAAAAAAGAGAAAAGAGGAACAAGTTTCCACCTGAGTGGAGTTCCCATGGTTTGCCATGCAGGAGGGTAAGCAGGTTGGAGCCATAAACTGGGGCATTGTCAAGCCATAATGCCCAGTCGGGTCCCTCCATTGGGATTCAAGGGTGTCTTTTTCTCTGCTCCCCGCGCTGCACTAATCACAGGCCTACTTTGTTTAATTGCAGCAAAAGGGGAGAAAATGTGTTCAAGAAGTCATCCTAATCCCCCCCCCCCCCCACAGCCTTTCTCCTACCTCCCTCCCACACCCCTTTAGCCCCCTCCCCGAACCCCACCACCCAGCTCTCTCACACCATCTCCCCCTTTTCCCTTTTTAATGAATTGTAGAGCTATGCGAAGACAACAAACAACGCAGTGCTGATAAATAAGGGTTAGTTAGTTAGTGGAGGGGAGTATGAGAGGGCGTAGCTGTGTGGGTCAGGGCCTGAGGCGTTGGCTGGTCATGGATAGACACCGGAGAGAGATACTTCCGCTGCTGGCAGCGTTAAAAGAGGATGCAACAAGTGAGATTAGAGACAGAAGAGAGATAGTGGGGGGCCAGGGGGCGGTCAGTAAGAAGCTACTGATGCAGGGGGTTGGCTGAGGGTGAGGGGTGAGATGAGGGGTGAGAGTTGAAGGGAGTTGCTGGAGTTTGGGTTCGGTTAGTTACAGAAGAGCTATGTGTGACACTAAGGGACACCCAGAGAGGAATGGCTTTCCTCACCAAAACCAAAAATATCTGTCTTATTTGTTGTTTTAGTTTAATAAGTTAAGGATATTTGTAGTACAAATATCCAAACATCTCACTTGTTTTTTCCTTTTCACAGTGTATTTATGTTGAGAATATATTTAGGAATAAATCATAAACATTTAACAGTAAGTGAATGGGAATTGAAAGGGAAAAACCCAGAAATTCCATATTCCATAAAAAAATAGTAATGAGAGACTTCTAACAGAGAATGTCAGGCCATTCAAGCTTGAGCTGAGGTAACAGCTGAATGGCTGATGGGTCAAGCTGCATGAAAATGAAATAAAATGCATAAGCAAAATTATAACTGAATAATGGAAAGTTTTGGGGTGGACTAGTCCAGTGTTTCCTAACCATTTTCCATTAGACATAAAATAAATCAGTGGCAATAGCTCATGAATAACGTTTTTATATTTAGTAAGTTTTTGCAGGTAGTGTAACTAATAAAAGCTCTACTGTTCTCATTGTCATATTCAAACAAGCAGAATTGGGTAGGTTACCTTTAAATGTAATCCGTTACAGTTATAAGTTACCTGTCCACATTTGTAATCAGTAACATAATTTTTGGATTACTCAAACAGTAACTTAATCTAATTACTTTTAGATTATTGTCATACTAAAAGGCATTAGAAGACTAATAGGAGTATAACCTATTGAACACATTTTGCAGGATCAATCAATGTTGCAGTTTACCTAGTTTACATACAGTAGCTGGCCAAAAACATTTTACCTTATGGGTTATGTACAGTTGTCTTTGGAAGGGTTTCTTAAACATTGCTTTCCACTTCATTTTAAATGGGCTACATCTCAGCATCACACACTAAAAGTCTGTCATATACTAAGTAATTCCAATAAATCCAATAACCCGTTGATCTTCCAGAATCTGACTTTTAATCTGAACATAACCCAAAATCTAAGGAAATGTTAGCCTATCCTGTGATTTGGTGGCTGCAACAAATACAAATCATCCTTACCCCCCCCCCCCCCCCAACTGCTAGGCTGCCACTGACTGCTAGAAGAGAGGGAGCCACAAATAACATTTAGCTTAGGGCCTCGAAATAGCTAGAGCCAGCACTGTGCGTGCCCAATTTTGTGTTCAATTGTTCAATTGCCCAACTTTGGATTCAAATAACAATGTTTTTAAATCATTACATAAAAGAAATCTAACATTCAACGTGTCCTAATTATTTTTCACTTGAAGTAATCCAAAAGTAATCATACATTAATTTCTAAAGTATCTGAAATCCGATTACAATATTTTAGATGGTAATGTAACAGTTTACTGTTGTGATCCATTACTCCCCAACTCAGTAAATACATTTAGTTGATTATAAAAATCACTACACAAGCATCTAAACTAATTTGCAGAGCAGTCTTTCCACCAGAACAGTATGGGAACTATTGGCCAAGAACAAGACTTAAACTCCATTGAATTGTGATGAAAACCTTTAATTGAGTCCTGTATGGAAAAGCGTACTAGACAAATATGGAAGGGTTGGGTGCACTCAATGTAAGCTACAAGTGGATGATAAAACTATTTACTGTAAAGGGACCATTTCCTTTAAAACACGATGTTGCAAAACTCAATGAAAAATATTGAACTATTCATCCACTCGCATATCTTTTATCTTATATTAGGAGTTTAAAAAAAAGTATATGACATTTTTAAATATTAAAAAAATCTGATAAAATGTTTTCCACATCACTGTAGTAGAGATTATTTCAGGTGACCAACAAAACCGCAAATATTTTTTCAAGAGGCTTAAAGTGCTATGTGAGAAAGACAAATAATCAAACAAACAAAATATGCCCTGGAAATTGCCAAAATAACTTTTGTAGTAGAAGTGAAGTAGTGGAAGACTGAAGAAGAGCTGAAGAATTAGCTGAGAAAATCCACCCGGAGTAAATGACTTCCAGTGTGACCTGGGGCAAGTCACTTAACCTCTGCGTTGAGTCCTGCCGCCCCAGTCTAAATAAGGGGATTGCTTGTGCTCTGGCCCCATACACTCCTCCACTCCTCCAGGACCAAATCATTTTGCTCAGGGTGAAAAGCCCTGATCTCCTTCCACGCCCTGCTGTGGATAAGACACAGAAACAACTTTTATTATGCACACCTCTGAAAACTTGATGGAATCAAAGAGGATAACACAGATCAAAAAGTAAATCCACTGTCAAAATGCCTCAACAAATATTCATGATTTTGCCTTACAAAGCAGATTTACAGATTATTAATTTATCTTAAGATTGTTAGCTAAGATCACCTTATATCCACCTCATATTTAGTACTTATCTTCTCCATGAAGTAATTATGATCAACTTCATCACTAGCAAGAAGTACACATTTTAGCTATATTTGTATACATCAGTTGTGTGTCTATATTTGTATACATCAAGTCTATGAGCCCAACAGAAGTTGGTTAGCTAATACACCCAGGATGGAGTTAAGAGAAGAACCCTACTGATTTCTCTACTGTAGAACAGCAGCAGTTTGGCACCAACACTATTTCTTCTTCCAAACTTTTGTTTCATTTTTAGAATTCAGTTCCCATTCATTCCTTTTCATTTCCACCCCTGAATGTATTTCAGCGAATACACCGTCTATATAATGGGCTTGTGATATAGAGTTATGCGTAAACATCCAAAATTAATGTCAATATTAACTGCTTCTAATCTCCGGTGTTCACTGACTCCCGCACACCACATTCGAACACAAATTCTGAAAATATGCCTAAAGTTCTCCAAAACAAGAGATTAATCAAGTGCAATTGCTATTCATGGATCTATTTTCTTTAGAAAGATCTGGGAGATTCACATTGTCCCGGTGCTGGGCGTCCCGCCCCGGCCCTCTGACTTCTGTGAAGCAGCCATCCAACTGGAGACTGTAGCAAACCAATGAGCTGAAGGCCACCGTGGGCCTGTGAATGTAGCATTATCCCCCGTCTCTTTCTCCCTCCTCTGAAAGACTGTTTAAATGGTTTGGTTTATTATTGCCCACGGAAGGGGCTAGCTAAAGGCTTCTGTCAGCATTTGGAGGGAGAGGGGTATCGAGAAATGGCTCTTGCCTCTTTGCAGGACAGCTGTTCGGGACTTACCCCACTTTTCATATGTATATATATGTTAATGACAGGCAATGGACTGGAGATGAAGAGGCCTGAGCACAGGGCCCTCTCTTCAGCGCACTTCTAAAGCCAGCACAAAAGGAGCAGTAAAACAGGCCACAGTGCTGAAGCTCCCACTTTTGTGCCCTGAATTAGTTCTGCAAGCAATGGAAGTGATCTTCTGGGGGCGACAGGGAAGTCTGCCGATGGCTGGACCGCCTCATTAGCACAATGGTCTGTGGAGACAGATAATTGACTGACGCAGATCCCCCCTTCTGTCACAACAACACGCATATAGCAGACAAGACTGGGCTGCACACACACACACACACACACACACACAGAGAAACAACACTTCTCTTTTGAATGAAACTCATCTTACAACTTTCAATTTAAGGTTTCCTCCCCTTTTTCCCTAGGTGTTGTGGTCTTTTGACTTTCTTCCTCTATGGTAATGCTGAAAGGGTTGCCTATAGGGTCTGCTGACAGCTAAGGATCACTGTTTCCTGTTGATGTTGACACTGTTGGTATCTGATCTGGAGGGGTTTAGATTGGTCAGAGGAAATGATGGGACAGGAGAGGCTGGGTGTAATGGCTACTAATTAATCTATGCATACACAATGCAATATGTGAGCACATTCATTGTCTTTTATAAATCATTACTGCAGTTGTAGTATAGTAGCAGTGATAATGTAGTAGTTGTACTTGTACTAGTGTATTATTGCTAGTAGTATTAGTAATAGTAGGGATTGTTGTTGTAGTAGTACTACAGTAGTAGTACATTAGCACTAGTGCTATTGTAATATCACTACTCGTTGTAAAAGTAGTAGTAGTAATGGCAATACAGGATTAACTTTGGCATTCTAGTATTATTTATTTCAATTTTTTTGTAAGACTCGTTTTGTTTCGGAGATGGTGTTGCACACATGCTCAGCACACCAGAAGCTTCCTAATGGCTAGCTCATGGTTAAATTGACTGGAAAATGCTGTTTTAATTTTCATGTTAATTGAAATGGACTAATTGTTAATATATTCACAGAGCAAAGTACCAACATTAAATGGCTTTCTCCAAAAACATCAGATCCTTTTTTAAATGTATTTTAGGCAAGAAATATCTGTAATTTGTAAACAAATCGTTGACAACTGAAGCACGACATATGCAAAGATTTTTTCTTGATTATTTTGAAGTTGAAATTCAAATTATCCTAAGCATTTTATTTTGTAATAATTTTTTTTACAGTTAAAGACATATAAATGTTAAACAAAACAAGTTAGAACCAATATATAAAACAGGTGGGTTGCGGCGATGCCCTCTGAAAACAATTGCCATCCATTTTATGAGCAAAAGAATTTTGTCAAGCAGCTAAACAGGTTTGGGCATTCTTCATGGTCCCCTCCTTCACGGGCCCTACTATAGAAATTAGCCCTACGTTTCTCGGCTCTCACACATGGATACACACGCTTGCATGGACACAAGAAAAATTTCTTTTCTTCTGTCAGCATTCCTGGCCAACAATGGCTAGATTAGTGGACGTGAGGGCCCCCTCGGGGCCACGTATTGTGGGGCAGAATACCCTCGGTGGTAACAGCTGGTAGAGGTTAATGACCACTGAACCTCTCAGCCGGGGCCCTTTCTCTATTGTGTGTTCCGCTCATGGGAAGGAAGGAGGCCGCTGACAGCTTCTGGGGTGTGAGGGACCCTCAGTACAGCACCCGGGTCACCCCAAAACGGGGAGCAGGGTAGAGACGGCGGGTGGGGGCTTAAGGGGAATGGGGCGGGGGGACGCGGAGGTATTGGTTAGCGGGTTGGTGGCTAGCGTGGCGTTCAGGGTTGGTAGGATGATGTTAGGATGGCAGTAGGGAACCGATGTGGACTTTCCATCCATCCCAAAGCCCCTGCTCATACTGTCAGGGGACCCGGACAGAGCTGTGCAATACGAATTAGCATGATAACAATGAGGGCTGGTCCAGGGGAGGGGCTACTGTACTGTAACACACTGGGTCAGACCACGGGACTGTAGGGAATTATGGAGCTGTCATTTACAAGCAATTACATTAGGGTGGAGAAAGTTACGAAATACAAAGATGTCTTATGCAATATTGACAGTTAACGAGAAAATTATGAATGGTTAATGAAGGAACAATTTCCAAGGGTAAGTGTAAAAACGTGTAAAAGTGTAAAAAAGAAACAACATAATATTGATTAAATATAACACAAAGCATTAAAATTGTACTGGCAGTTGGATTTTGTGATTATCTCTCAAAATTATTTAAAAAACCTGATGTCCAGCATTCCTAATAGGCAGAAGAAAATATTTACATGTATCCAACCAGTCTGAATCAAAAACCCAAAAAATCTATAATAATATTTTGACTGATGGAAGTTGTACCACCTTTTTTTAGGTAAACAACAAACCCAAAGTAATCAGCTTGGGCAACAATCTGTATGTAAATGCACTCTCACCATTATGGAGATGGTGAATTATCCTTCAGAAAGTATTGTCGACTCAAAAAAGGAAGACCCCCCTTTTTCAGCAACAAATAATGGCTCTGCCCCCTCGCCTAGAATACCCTGGAGTCTTAATGACCCCGTCGCCTGTGTGTGTGTGTGTGTGTGTGTGTGTGTGTGGGTGTGTGTATGTGTGTGTGTGTGTGTGTGTGTGTGTGTGTGTGTGTGTGTGTGTGTGTGTGTGCGCGTATGTGCACGTGTGTGCGTGTGTGTGTGGGCATGTGTGTGGCCGTACTTCGACTGTCTGTTCTCAAAACAGGAATCACAGGGCCTAGACCCTACCACCCTGGGCACCCTCCATTCTCTCTGTCTCTCACTTTCTGTCTCTCTTTCTTTCTTTCTCTCTCTCTCTCTCATTCTGTCTCTCACTTTCTGTCTCTCTTTCTTTCTCTCTCTCTCACATTCTGTCTCTCACGTTCTGTATCTCCCTCTCACGTTCTGTCTCTCTCTCTCACGTTCTGTCTCTCTCTCTCTCTCTCTCTCTCTCTCTCTCTTTTTCTGTCTCTCTTTCTGTCTTTCTCTCTTAGGACTACCAGATCCTCAGAATTAATCCCTCCAGCCATGACCCCCCCAACATGTAAAAAGCATCCCCCTTTCTACCCCCTGATCCACTCAGAGCCCCTCCCCCTCCACACACACACACACACACACACACACGCACGCACACACTCCCAGGCAGACCACCGTGCGCCTGTCCGGCCACACCAGAGCGTTGCTCATTAGACTGGTGCTGATTATGACAGTGTGCCGGGTTTAATCGGGTCTGACACCTGATTTGCCCTGTTACAAATCCTGTCATGCAAATTGAGCCATTTGTGTTGTTTGATATGGAGAGATGGGGCTATGAAATGAAAGATTAGTCCCGGGATGAGGCGCCGGGGATGGCTGCCCTCTGCTCCTCGCGCTGTGATTACAGCTACCGCTGGGTCTTTTTTTCCTTCCTTCCTTCTCTCTCTCGACAGTCAGTGTATCCATCGCGTTGGGCCGGGGAAGATTAAATTAACATAGCGTTTTTCTCCCTGCCTTGGCCCCTAGGAATCAGGAGAGCATCTCTGAGTAAATGTCTACTCCCCCCACCACACACACACTCTCTCACACACATACAAACACACACACACACACGCACACACACACACATGCACACATGGACATACACAGATAAAAGAGCCAGTATAATGAGAGCAAAACTGAACACCGCTCTTCAGAAATCACATCAGCCAATGACAAGTGATGTAAATAATTCAACAGTGTATTTGTCTTGTACATTACATTGCAGGTTAGCTAAACCCTTTAGCCTTTCAGATGGTAGCATGGACATAGCCGAT
Source organism: Esox niger (assembly GCA_016801105.1). Taxonomy (NCBI): domain Eukaryota; kingdom Metazoa; phylum Chordata; class Actinopteri; order Esociformes; family Esocidae; genus Esox; species Esox niger. The sequence continues at coordinate 36,026 of JACXGJ010000551.1, read as the reverse complement.
GTCTCAGATTAGATGGAATCAATTAAAAATGAGAGAATTCCATTACAGGCTTTGATGAAAAAATACATTCTAGTTCAATCTGTCAATAGAATCAAACAATGTGTTAAAATACACTCTGGTGAGAATTTGCCAGACTCTTATACTGGATAGGAGGCAATACTAGTTTATTTAATAGAAATAACTTTTCATAAAAGCAGATTTTGGGGTTTGGAGAGAAGAGAGAAAGCGAGCTTGAGGGAAAGAAAGAGAGAAAAAAAGAGAGATCACAGTTTGTCATTTTTCATCAGCCACCAGTGACAAATGTTCCCAGAGAATGTCCACTCTTCATCTCATCTCAGGTCTCCAGTGGCTGTAACAGAGCAAGTCCTACATCTCAAATTGAGCCCTTATTAATCGTTACAGCCTTCCACCCCCCCTTCACTGTAAACATTTCATTTCCTCTTCCTGTCCCTTTTGTCTTTGTTTAACACTTGTTGGACTTCAGGTCTTAATCCGTAACACAAACTTAGTAACCCTAGTCAGTCAGCTAGCTGCTTCATTTTCTATTTGTCTCCTATTAGCTACTCTCTGTTTCCCAAATGGAGCCCTATTCCCTATACAACACGCTGTGAAAATAGTGCACTGGATAGGGAACAGAGTGTGATTAGGGAACCTCTGTCTCCTTCCTTTTCTTGTGAAAACGTTTGTCTTTGGTGCTACCTCATCTTCTGTTATTGTCCTATTTCTTTCTTCCCTCCTAAATGTGAAGTCCACCACCATCCTCTTGAAAAATATATTTCCTGCTAAGTGGCTTCTTATTTGTCTTTGTCAGTCAGAGGTTATCCTGCTGATGTTTATCTACTGTGCAACAATGGACTACACCACTGCAAACACTGTCAGATGCTTTCAATGTGTGTGTGTGTGTGTGTGTGTCTATGTGGTTGTGGAGGGGTTATATTCAGTTATCTGAAGGCATTCCTGCAGAACAAATTAAACTGTTTTATGATTTCAATCACTCTCTGGGCAGGCGGCCAGTCCTCTACGGGATCTTTCTCTTTTCCTTTCTGTTATATTGCAGAAAGCCACAGACGGCTTTCATCTGAGTCAAACCGCCCTATGTCTTTCTCAGTGGAAATGTACCTGTTTTTACAAGTCATCTCCTGTGTGAAACACCTGTACAGAGCTACAGGCCTCATTGTTTTCTTCTTACCAACATCGTGTAGATTCAGAGACCAAAGAGACAACGGCACAGCAGACTTGCTGAATCACTCAGGCTTCCTGGCGCCACTCGGTTGACCGAGGACTTCCAGTCAGAAACACTCTGTCAGGAGGGCTGCGTCCCAAATTGCACCCTATTCCATATGTTGTTCCCTGCTTTAAACCAGGGTTCATGTGTAGGCAGTGGTGAGCAACTTAGGGTTGATACAGCCGAGATGTTTTGGACCAGAGTTTCATATGCTAGTCATTGTTCCTGCTACAGGTTGCTGCTGTTTTGTTTCGCTGACGGGCAAAACATTGTTTTCCATGCCAATATAAACTTCATAAAAACATTTTCATTTTCACTACGACAGTTTTATTTCTACTTTGTCTCGTGGATTCATCCTGGATTAAATAGATGCATTTTAATGATTTCCAAACATCATTTTAATAATTCATATATTCCTATTAACATTCTAGGTTGATTAATATAACTATATATAACTAATATACATATATAATACATCTGTATTCAGTGACATGTGATTCTGTGTAGGAGTAGAATCTGCAATGATTACACAATAAACATATGAATATGAGGAACGAACACATTCTCTCTACCTATCAGAGTCCAAACACAATGTGACTTATTTTCATTCCAGCTTTCAGTCAAGCTTCTCCATAACCTTTTGGCAGATAAACGAGTGACCCGCGCTTTTGCTTCCCAGCGTTAAATAGAAATGTTACTGTTCTCCTAAACGGCCAGAGAATATTGTAAAGTTATGGATTAGTTGTCAAGTTTGGCGGGCTCTTATTGATGGCAGGAGAATGTGAAAGTAGCTTGCGACCTGGATGTAAAGATCAGGATTTATTGCCCAGAATCTCTTGAACAATTTTATCAAAAGCCCATTCCACTGTGACATTTTTTTCTCCCATAAATCAGTGGTGGGGAATCTATCAGTGGACAGTAGTGAGAGATAGATGAGCACAGGGATGAGAGGGTCAGCACAGATTTTTCACTGGCCGTCTCCGTCAGAGAGCTGAGGCCAACATCGGCCCCCGCTACTTCTTCACCTTTATGAATTGATCTTTTACTGACTGGCTGCTTCTCTCCTGCCGCCGTGGTTTTAATTTGTTTCACACTCTTTAATAATTCGGAAGGGAAAAGTCTCTTGGATGTTTAGACTTTTTGCACATAAGATAATGTATTGATTGTTAAAGCACTGGTGGATTGGGTCCCTGACTCAAATAGCTCTAAAGCAGCAAACTTTTGAGAAATGACTCAGAGCAAATATAACCACCTCCTGGGTGATAATATCCCTTGATATATTGTGTATTGGCCCGCGGATGCACCCACTATCGAGGATATTTACAAATGTGTATTGTACAACGCAATCTAACGTTTGAGTTTTGAATGCATAAAACCAAGAATATAGGATATTTCTATGAGCAATGAAGATGTGATAGTGAAATAAATGTTTTTTTTTTCTCAGCCAGAGATATTTCGTGTTTCTCACTATCCATAGGCAAAAATGGTAGAAAGATAAATTGCCTACCGAAGGAAATGGCTTCCATTTAGCATCAAGGTGCTACTGTGCTGAGACCCAGCCGATCATACTAACTTGTGGAAACATGCCGACTGGTTTTTCCAGATCTGTCCCCTTGGACATCTGAGGGGGTTCTCACATTTTCACAAGTGACATGCAGAATACAGCATGTAGGTATTCCATCATCTTTCTTGTCTTAAACGTCATCTCTCCCCTTTCTCACTTATTGAGTGTATATCAAATAATACTGCTTTTTACTGACACACACACACACACACACACACACACACAAACATTGATATGTAGCCTTTTTAGAAACACTATTGTTCTGACCCCTCAGTTTTCCCTGGGCTTGATGGATTTATCCCTGTGTCATTACTCCCAGTGCCCTGTTTGTTATGTACATACATCCATACAGTCCAGTCACTCGGCCCTGCTTGATTGAAGGGCTTCATTTCCCATGCGCCCATGTAAAGTAGAAGCCTTGAAAGAGCAGTATGACCTTGACGTTCTCATCTGATTAATTTTTCCCCAAGAGACAGACAGGGAGACGAGACACCCCCCCACACATAAACAGGATGTCCCTGATAGCTTCATTTCATAGCGAGTTTAGGGTTAAATGGGAATGTGTAACGCTGGGCTGAACTGCATCATGTTCAGCATTACATACAATTCAAAACCTACAATTACTTACTGTAATTCCAAGCAAGGCATCATTGCATTTTCTTTTTAACCTAACATATGTTTTAGCATGATGTGCATATAAGTAACTAACAGTAACAACAGTAAGTCAAATATTTTCTCCAGGCGTCTTTTGACATATTCTTTTTGTAATACAGTAATGGCAAACGTGTGTCCAAAAACACACACACACACACACACACAGACAAACACACCTGACCCTTCCCGTAAAAGGCTGCTGTTTAAATTGATCCAGCAGTGTTGTCGGGTGACATTGTTAGCATACTTGCTTCCTGAGCCCAGGGCGACGTAGTGATGCAGTGACTAGAAGGAGTGGGCCGCCAGGTGTCGTCTACAATTCTGATTTACTGTCCTGCTGCTTTTGAAGTGGGACAGGCGGAATTTACTCCATTGCCGGTCCCTGTGATCTGGGCTGCCAAATTACAGCTCAGGTGAGGACCCTCAAAGAGCCCATCAACTACAGGAAGTGACTGTTTCTGTCAGACTCACCCGGGTCTCACACTGCCGCTGGACATTGGCGCGTCTGCGTGTCTAAGAATTGGAAGACGTGGCTTGTTCATCACGATATTCCAAAGTGCACGGAAGAAAAATGAAAACACAACATGAACCAGATGTCAGGTGGACAGATTATCCTGGCAGGAGACAAATCCTGATTTACAAATGTACTAACAAATGTATGCACAAGATCTGAGAGAAATTAGATTTTTGTGCGTAACGGAACCTCATAGAGCTTTAATTTTAGCTAATGAAACATGAAACACTTAACAAAGTTGCATTTATTTTTTAACTAAATCAGACATATATAATGTTTACTGAAGCGCCGTATTTCAGTTATGTGTGTGTGTGTGTGTGCGTGTGTGTGCGTGTGTGTGTGTGTGAGAGGAGCCTAGAGCAGTATTACTGCAGATTGTTAACCTTTTATAAACTCAGACAGTGAGGGGAAGGCCTGGCGTCAGCGATGTTTCTCTGTTGTCAGACCTGTTCTCATTGTGACTACAGTCACAAGTCAGTACACGCTGTTACAATGCCGTTACAACTACAACTCCTTTACTCTGTGATGTTCAACTGAGACATTTAGTGCTGTGTGAACTTGAGCATACACACAGGTTGTTGGGTGGATAACTGTTAAAGCTGTTATGTGGTGTTTCTTTATTTTTCCTTCTGTCATTGATTACTTCCTTGATCTTCCACTGCAATTTCACTGAGCAGGAAACTCGTGTGATTTTCTCTGTTGAAACGTTAGCTTCATAACTCACAACAGTCTTGAAACAATATAAATTGCGTAACTACAATGGCAGGGAAGGGCCAGTAAGGAAAAGTTGTATATTCTTTTTTGTGTACCAAAACTTCCTTAAATTGTTATTGAATGTTTACAAATAACCTAACTGTAAACATGATCTACTATTGGGTGACGTCCAAGTCATCAATCATTACATTTACAAATTCTTATACATGCAGAGACTCCATACCATCTACATTTTACATTTTAGTCACTTAGCTGATGCTCTTACCCAGAGCGATTTACAGTTTCTGCAGATATTTTAGGAAGCTAGGTGGAAAAACCATGGTACTCAGTAGTAGTAAGAACACACAATGCATTAATTATCATTTGTGAAATAATACAAACTGAATCCATATGATTCAAACAAATTTCGCAATGCATTAGACAGCCAATCAAATCAATCATCTTGTGACATGTGTTTCCAGACAGCCTGATGTGGGTCACAGTCTGGTTGATTTGAGCCAATCAACGGGCATGGGTCGAACACCGCCAGCTCTCCGGTCTCTGTCCTAACAACCCCATAGACAGCTCAAATGTTTTACAGGATACCAGCTAATGGCTAAAATAAATTTTCTTTTAGAGTGGGCTGAATAAAAGACTGTGATTGCTGGGACTTCATTTCCATTTTTGTCAACGAGCTGGAATGTCACCCACACTGATTCGGTGTGATTAGATGCGATACGAAGAGAAAAGACACAATCATCTGAATCTCTAAAACTTTCTCAGGAACATTTTGCTGACAAACTGATTGGGATCGAAACACAGTTGTAACAGAGCTGAGCTATCTCCACAAAATTAACGGCAGCGAAAGGGAAATGAATTATGCTTTGCAGTATACAATCAACTGTTGTGTCAATTGTTGAATCTTCATAATGTCTATTCATGTCCACATTTGCATTTCTTCACAAATATGAAGTGGATGCAGGGTGAATATGAACGTCAACATATTATGTTATTGAATGTGTGTCAAGATTCACCAGCTTTTTTGATTTCAATGTGGTGCGAGAGGAAAGTTGATGCTATAATATCTTTTGGGTGCTGATGCCAGTATATGTTAAGGGCTTTCTCTTGATGGTAATATCCTCTGGAGGTTCAAGACCAGAAGTTGGAAAATATAGAGGTGGAAAATATGTTTTAGGATGTCATGCTTGCACGCAAAGCTAGGGAACTCACTGAGACTCATTAACCAAGGGATTTAGTCAGCATTAGAATTAGTGAATAACACCAAACCGATCTAAAATAGAGTACATGTAAACTGATGGCATTGTATTTGGTTCTAGGGATGCCCTAAGAACCAAACATCAACTGCAGATACGCACAAATGCAGCCAATGAGCAGGTGAAGGAGGCTACACTCATTGGAAGGGGCTGTTGTCATTGTCACGTCACATTCATGGACTTGTGATGATGGAGAGTAAAAAAGGTATTCTGCATTTTTAACACAAAGGCCAATTGTAAAATGTATGCAGGCTCTGGTCTTGTTTCATTTCAAGTGATGTGCAGTAGTACGGTCAAGAGTGGGTAAGATGGGATTGGCCGAGCTTACTCCTGGCTAAAACCAACAGCATGCATGGGGGGGACAGAGATGTGATGAAGTCAAAACGGAAGGGGTGGCTTTGGAGTTACGATACGCAGGAGGGAGTGAGGGAACACTAGGTCTTTCGACAGTTTTATACCTTTTTCACTGAGCTGCCCGAAGCCCTGGGAGCTCACAGGGAGCCATTTGACCACAGAGCAGGAGGACTAGCAGAACAGCCGGGGGAAAAGGTACAGTAAGAGTGATGGAACGTGACGGGGGAGGAGAGTAAGGTTAAAGAGGCAGAATCGGGAGAAAAAAGGGAAAAGGAGTTAAAAAAGGGGAGCGATGAAATGAAAGGGGATGGCAATCGATGATAGAGAACGAGTATTGCGGTGGAACGTGACCATCTGGATAGGGCTGACAGGATTGGAGGAGAGAGACAGAGAGGAGACGAAGTAGGGATCAGAGGCCTGCAGGGGGGGTAGTGTTGAGATTAGTCAACAGATTCCACCTAGTGAAGATGTGCTCAAGTGCATTGCCTGCCTTGCTAGTTGGGGGCATCTGGGAAATGATCAGTTCTAAAAAGTAGAGAATATGCTACACAGTATACACTACTGAATACAATATACACTACTGCACATTATTTAAGCCACTACGCATCACGGTATACAGTAATACAGATTATATAAATAAATAGTCATTATACACCATTAAATAGTATATGCAAAACTACACATTATTTATACCAGTACACAGTATAGTATACATTGATACACAATATATATGATACTACACATTAATTACACCACTACACCATTATATAATATACTACTACACATTATATACAAAATACACATAATTTATTCCACTCCACATTTTTTACACTAATACACGTATACTTTATTCACACAACTACAAATTATATATACTAATACACATGGAAAATACTAATATGCATTATAGTATATACTAATAAACATAATATACACACTAACACACATTATACAACACTGAAAAGTAAATACACAAAGACACAATATTTGTTCAATTACAGCCGTCACCTGGACCTTATTTTGATAGAGGTTACTAAGCAACAAGACGTTCACCTAGCTTTCTGTTGTCTCTTTCCATCTGTATTGCAATTCTACACACTTGGTTTGCCGGTGGGCAGAAACAGATCTCCATTGCTGTGTCATTCCCCTCGGCCAACACTTCCCTCTCCACGCAGTACTCACGCTGGCTGCCAGTGAGGAGAAGACAGTGATAGTATCCTTATTGTTCTGTATGTAGTTCCTCGGATGAATTGGTGTCAAATGTATTTTGACGTTGGCCTAAATTAGCCTGTCATATTAAAGCAGTACTGAAAGCTTGTGATTTTCTTGCACGGTAACATTGCTAGAGAGAAAAGCTTGGCCCCTGTCAAAAGTGTCCAGCTAGTTTGACAAACTCCTGGAATCTGCTCCTCAGCAGAGCAATAAGCACTTTTCTGCTATAAAGACAGGGAGTGTTTATGGTGGCACCGACCTGCCGTACAAAAGACTGAATGCAAAAACGGCACAATCACACAACATCTGTTCTGACAGCACTAAGCACTCACAAAGTTAATCTCTTCAAGATACAGCTGTGACGAAAAAAAAATTCAGGGCACGAACTCTACATGGACCACAGTGTCTGCTCACAGTTTTAGATAACTTAGAAGGGTTTTACACTCCCAAAGCTCTATTTAGGTGAATACATACACAATTTTTGCCTACACATTAAAACAATGTATAGTGTAAACAGATGAAAATGGTAATTGTTGCACGTCACCTTCAGGGGTAAAATGTGACCGTTTTTTCTGAACAATACTCTTTGCTGCTGCTAAGGTCCAAAGACAACGTCTCAAGATCCTTTTATATTGAGAAGCACGTTGGCACTGAACATATTATAATATCCGCAGCAACAGCTCCCGTTTGACGGAGAGCACCGTGTTAGTTACCTGCTAAACAGTTTTGTGAGTTTCTAAGCCTTCCAGGCAGTGGACTGGCCAAAGTGCTACACGTGCAATAGTTTCCCGTTGCATATTTTGTTAATGTTTTAAAATTAAATTGTTTCCACGACAATTGTGAAAATGTAAATAGGCTCTAAGTACTTGTACTTTATTTATTTTTAAACACAGAGATTAACAGGCGGGAGACATCTGGTAGGGCGAAACCATGGTAGGGCGATCTAGCTAACAATTACGCTAACAAAATACACCACATCAGTTTATTTGGTAAGGCATATTTTCAAGCAAACTGGTAAATGTTTTTAGTTTTTTTGGTCAGTACATGTATATTCTGGGATTTAACAAATATTAAATAGATTAAGGAAGACATAACGGAGGGAAAAACATTATGCCTTTTTCCATATGGCATTACAGCCGATAGATGATAAAGCTGACTGTTGTGAAATCTACAACCCTACAGTGACTTTGCATCTACGTGTCAGAAAATAGACTTTCAAGTGTCTTGTGAGAACTAAATAATTATCTATTGCTGCTTTTAGCATTTCAATGGGCACTTTAACTCTGAAAGCTCTCATTGTTTTCAGTAACTGCTCAGACCCTATACCCTCGGTATCAGTTAAGTCTCCTATTGAAGGGGAAATCAGAAGGCCAACATTTAAATGGAGTATAAGAGGGCCAGGTCTCTTTGTATGTGAAGAGGCAGTGGGACCTGTTTTGTTGCCCATCACCAGATTGTAATTTCAATGGATTACTTAAAGGGCAAACAAAGTAATGCTGATAGCACTCTCCCATCATGAATAAGATCAAATGTCGCTCATATGTGCACAGAAGCTCGATGCCCAAACACTCATCACTGATCTGAGAACACTATGATAGGCTATCTGCCTCAAATTAACACACTGAAAATCTAAAATGAAAAGTCAAAGCTGCTAGAGTCAACAAAGCACTACAGTCAACAACGAATTAGAGTCAACAACGCATTAAAGTCAACAACACCCTAGAGTCAACAACGCATTAAAGTCAACAACACCCTAGAGTCAATGTGACTTGCAAAATTCAGGCAAACCAAATGGCCCAGGTTTTCTAGGCATACCTTATGGAAAATGCCTATCAATTGGAGGAATAAAAAATAATTTCGGGCAAAGTTATAGAGCATTTTATAATAAAAAATCTACAAACACTAACCCTAAATGTCAATAAACTCTACATAGAATCAGATCGCTATGTCTGAGTGGACTACATGTGAATAACTGTTGAGAATATCAACCTGCTGCCTTGGAATGAAACACCCTCTGATGGGCTGATGTGAGTTCATTGCTTCCACATGGTGGATGAAGTTTGAGCATGACATTACTGGAGTGCTGGATCATCGCGGCCCGCCCACCACGGCTGTGATAACCAAACGCGTCCCACCAACTGGCATGGCCCTGTAAGCAGGTGGCCTACACGGATGATGAAATGACACAGCAGGTGTACAGCCACTTGGACAAGCTTTTAACAGTGATTTGAGCAGTCATACGGCCATCTGCGCAGCCTGGGGTCCTGTCGGGTGTTTGGTCCTATTGGGCCCTGGTCAAAAGCGCTGCACTCTTTGCGGAAATTTGCCGCCGGCAGTGACAGTCAGTGCATGCTAACTCTCGCGACGAGGCTAAATACGAGCACATTTGCAAATAATTTATTCTAGGAGACAATAGGCTGATGTGAGTCCATTGACATCAGCGCTGCTGGGCTAGTCATTGGACCCTGATCATGTTTAGCCTAGCCACTCTGTTTTGACGATTTTGAGATACAAATGTTTTCGCTGATTAGGTCAGTGTGGTTAATAATCAGTCTATCGATTGACAACAACAGTGGGTATATAATTCCATAATAAATAATGCTTTGTTTCAATGTGCTTGGTATTTAATTAAAAAAAAAAAATACAGCAGGCCAACATCTAGTCCAGAAGTCCAGAAAACTCTAATTATAGCTAAACCCCCCATTTTGATTCAGACATAGATCCAGATATAGTGGCTGTGAAGCGTATAAAGCTAACATCTCATGTCTTTCCGGTCCTACAAAATTCAAAGGAACAGAATTCAGCTATGTCAGTGGTGGCTGATTGGTTTACCTAACACACTCCTTTGAGACAGGGCGTATTGAGTGTTTTCAATAGAACCTTGCATGAACTTCCACAGAATTGACCAATCTTCACTTCGGGGTGCTGGGTCGGAACTGCAGGGAGCCTCAAATTGAATTACATGGATATTTCTCAGTCACAAAGGAGAGCTATCACTAATTAAAACCATGTGATTGATGACACTGACGCTCCATGCCAGAGGAGGATAAATCACGATCTTCACTTTGCTGCATTGCTTCCTGTCTTCTCCACCTACACCACAGCTTTTCTCACTGGGCACAAACTAAATGAATTGATGCCGTATCCACGTCACTGCCTCTTCCTTTTAATGATGGCCAATCGACATGGACGACATAAGGATATGAACATAAGATTCAACCTATCCACACGTACCGGCAACATTTTCACTGACTTAACCGTTAGAATTTTTCTCCACAACAACACCCATCCCAACCTCAGCGCAATCACTGGTCATAACACAGTCAAAGTCATGGAAAAATTTAATGTTGTATGTGTGTTTGGGTGAGGCCCTGCCAGGTTTATATTATTAAGATAACAGTCACAAGCAAATGTGATTTGCAACTGAACTTTATAAAGGGTATATATGTACACAGGAGTGGTCAATGCATGTTATAGTGACCTTTATATGCCCCTTCTTTATATGCTCGTAATTAAGCTCACAGAACAGGAACTCTGACACATTAAAAAAGGCAAGCTGTCAAACCGTCCGTCCAGGGACTGCACGGAGTATGTAATCACTGTTGAATGCCTTTAGAACTGAGCTGATGGCACACATGCAAGCACTGACACTCGCACACACACACACACACACACACACACACACACACACCTACAAAGAAGCACATGTAGACACACAGCATTTTCTTTAGCTACCTTCAGCTCTCTGATCAGTATGGCTTCTGTGCTGTCCTCTGACTAACCTCAGGAAAGCATGCGTGGAACTCTCTCTTCTAATTGTCCAGAGTAGAGAGCGCAGTGAACGCCAGTTGTACCTTTGGGCTGATACCAGCTCCAATCGGTCGATCTATGCACATAGTCCGCAAGGTTGGGGTTGGGCTTTTGATGACGTGATACCCTCACTGGTCTGGCTGCTGTTTTGGGTCAGCTAACCTTTTTTGCTCCTCACATTTTCATGTGAAAATTTTACTCTGGTAAATATCATTCCCAACATTATTCCATTTCACGTATATTCCGCAGTATAAGCTAAAGCAGAATGTAATCATGTTTGCAGCTGTTTATATTGTATGCATAATAGGCTATGATTTTTTTTGGGTGGACTAATAAGTTGAAAATGTTGTTTGTTCTATTGTTAAAATGGTCTCTTTTTCCTCTCTTTTGAACAGACAAAATCTAATCTTTTTTTCACTAATTGGTCATTTGACCAACAAATCTGCCCTGAGAATGAGCTGAAGAAAAAAATAATTGGTCAAACGACTAATTAGTGGGGGGAAATGCTGTATTTTAAGGCTGCATTTGTGAGAAAGGTGCCTTCAAAGCATAGTCAATAGATCTGGAAGAAAGCAACAACATTGCCCCTACAGTTTCTGGTAGCACAAATCTCCCTTGATTGTTGTAGCTGATTATTGTTACTCCAGTTTTACAATTAAAAGGCACCCTATTTTCTATGATGTGCACTAGGTTTGACCAGGAATAGGGTGTTTTAGGAATAAACTGGGAATAGGGTGTTATTTGGGAACAGTCTCAGTGATTCCCTGTCAATCACTTAGTGATAAACAAGCCTAATGAAAGGTTTGAACATCCAGCTAATCTTTCCCATTATTCTGGGGTAAAGGCCTATGGATTCCTTCTAATGTACATGTTTATGGGATCTAAATAACACAAAGTGTAAATTATGGACTCAGCTTCACGATAGACCACTTCTAAGAAAAAGAAGTGAAAAGATACTAGGAAAGACCTTCCCTGGATTTCTGATTATTTAATCAATTGAAGTAGTCAGTCCAATTCATTATAACTGTGGAATCATTGTTGAAAGTACGAAGTACAGAAGACCTCCATCTCACTTACCATGAATGGCAAGAAGTGATTAAAGAGTAACTTTTGGTGGCTGCAGAGTAATAAAATACAATAAAAATCTATTTTCCTAGGATAACCCACGTGTTCAATCCACACAGTGAGCCAGCAACCTTACAGGACCATACTAGCAGGCAACAGCCTCCTGGTACTACAGTTCCTGTTTTTGGACCATCTCAATAATTTGGCCCAGTCTTTCAAAGCGGCATGCAAGTCTGATCCTGTCAGTTGGGTTGGTTTTGTTCCTACGGCCAATTAGCGGGTCCTGCCTTAGCCTGCAGCTAAAAGGCGTCTAATGGCCTGGGCATCCACCTGAGAGGTGCAGGGGAAAACTACCCACTGGGCTTTAATTTCAACGAGGAGGGGGTAGAGGAGGGGGAAACTTCTGAGGCTTTTACCATTACACAGGACTTCATTGTGGCTGCTGGCCGTTTGATCTTAAAATAATTTACTTAATGATCTCACCGCGGGAGCAATTGGTGCTGCTCGATTAGTCCGCAAGGTCTAATGGACATGAGAAGAAGTAGGAGGAAGGGAGCGAGTGAGGGAGGGAGGGAGGCAGGGGAGAAAGTAGAGGGAGGGGGATAGCACAGCGAGGGCTAACTGCTCCAGCTTTGTAACCTTGGGGAGCGACGTTTATGAACGCAATAGTGAGTGGTTGTGTCGTTTGTGTTGGAGAATTCTTCCTCTTCTGAAAAAAAACTATACATCCTCTTCTGAATTTTTTTTAACAAAAATACATCTATTCGCTTTTACTGGACAACAGTGTAGATATAGCGTAAGCCGTTCGTTTATGATCAGTTTTGGAAATATTGGCTTCCAATATCCCAAAATTTTAGAGAAGACCAGCAAAAACATAATAAGAGTCTAACACGATGATGACAAATTCTGAAATGACATCTAGCAGTGTTCACTTGATTGTTCCTGCTGAATATATGATCTCATAGAGTTATATGGTATTGTGATGCAATGGCATGTGGGTAATGAGACGGTTATCCAGTGCCCAAGTTGAAACATTTAATTGTGTTTGCCAGACCTTTTCAGTTATACTAGACTAGGAATTTGTCCACTTAATTATATGTTTAACACAATTTATTTATTATTCACATTTATTAAAAAGCACAATATTTGTCATTCTTGAAACATATCCTAGTGAGGGTGAATGATTTAGAACACAGTAGATGTATGTTGCTGTAGTAACCTTATTATGGGACTGCAATTTTTCGAACACAACACGTCACATACACAAGAGGGTGAATTTGTTTTGGTCAGGGTAGAGGGAAAATGTGTAAAAAGCTGGGGTCAAAGGTCTCGCTCAGATCCGCGCCGACAGTGTCAAAAATGTGTTGATTTACGCATTCATGTATTGATGCATAGGAAGTATGGATTTGCGTGCATGTGGGACGCAGATCTTAAAAGATTGTGCTACTGCTTCAGTATTAGTGTGGTAGGGGCCAATCTACCATTTAGAATGAAGAAAATCAGAATAGCAAAGCCCGCTTTGCAAATACTATATGCAAGTTTATTTTTATTTTTTAAACAAAACTATCAGTGTTTTGCGTGGAAAGATTCTTAATTCCTTGTTCCTTCCTTTCCCTCTACTTATCTCCTCTAAAGACACTGGCAGAGCAAGACACCGTTCTCTCCACGCCGATATTCTCATCCAGTTGGTTTACAGAAGAAAACACAGGGAAAGGAGGTGAGACATTAACGATTGAGATTAGCAGAATTTTTATACATTTCCTGCATAACAGCTGTGCATCACAAAGTTGCTCAGCAAAACTACATATTCCGCTAAGTGCGCTACGCATTTTGACATGCAAACAAATCTGGTTAATGGTATTCTGAATGGCTTGATTCTGAGTTGCGGAAACATAACATCTGATACCTGTTCCATGCCCTGTTAAACCCCAAACACATCAAAAGAGGAGGATCTTGGCCGGGTTTTTGTCAGGCAGGAGTTACGGTAAATCATGTACATAAATGAGGGGAATACCTTGTCCACCAGCTCCCCCATTATTAAAATAATTACATTTATGATCAGGATTTCCCCTGACGATTCCACATGGTTTCATGGAACTGAATGAACAGCAATTATGGTTGATGGTGTAGTTTAGAACTCATTTTAGTACGTGGAGGCAAATTTAATTAAGAACGCCACATAATTGCAATAACAGTGATTCGTCTCCCTGTTAAGAAGGAAGCCCGGATCACTTAATAGGAAATTAGAACAACCTGATTTAACCTTTTGTTTGCTGTACATTCCAATGGAACTGTCCAGTGGGATCTTTGCTATTCTTCGGGAACACCGCAGAGTCGTAAACACTGGCGCCTACAGAACGACAAAAACAAAGGGAAAAAACTGCCCGTTAAGGCTTCCAACCTTTATTCCACTGTTAATAACAAATAATATTATTAACCACTTATTACAGCCAGTCTACATCTATATGAATAAAACCACGGCGTAAAAACAAACAACACAATTGAGAAACTAATAAGAGGGGAAGACCTCAAGCAAGCAGGGCTTTGGGGTCACCAAGTAGAGAAATGTAAAGTTGAAAAGGTCGTAGGCCTAGAATTATACAGGGAGGGGCCTGGAAGTATGTATATGCCACAGGGCCAGAAGGGCCTCCTAGTGACCCCAGTCCTTGGTCGAATGCGCAACAAGGAGAAGGATGGGGGAAGAGTTGCACCCGTGACAAGACAGTTGGACTCAGGTGGAGAGATGCGTTTTATAGCTGCCCCTCTAGACAGGAGAGAGAGGGTTAGGACTCAAATGGATCCCTGTAATTAAATCCCTCAGGAAGGTTGTTAGACCATGTGAAACTGTTTGTAACGTGTCATGACAAAACCCTGAATCAACCTATTCATTTTTACAAGTATGTCTAGAGTCAAACTTCTCAATTGAATTATTTCCACTTTGCTGTGGAAAGGGTGGACAATCAACTCTGTCAAAAAAATAAGATAACAACGTGACAATAACTTAAGTGATGCAAAAATGTTACCACACCATATAAAATTCCCTGTAGTTTACAGGCAGGTTTACATCAAGCAAATATATCTTGCAGAGCTCGTGCTGGAGCTAAAGAGCTAAGACGCCCACACTCTGCTTTGCATGACAAAAAGGATGTGCTCTTGAAACTTCAATTACCTTTTAGGGCAGACACCAGTGTAAGTGCACGAATGGAAAACACTAGAGCTGGGAAAAATCCCTTTCTGTGTTTTATGCTTTTGATTTTGTGACCTTCCAGACAACCTGGGCAAAGGCCAACTAGGCTGCTGCATGAAGAGAAGAGAACTTGGCGGTATGTTGATCATCTTGAATGTTCAGTTAGCACACACTGCTTATCAACAAAACCACTTGAATATGGGTGAAAGGATTAGTGAGGACAGTTAAGTATGTAATATCTAAGAATCTGTAAAATAACAGACGTTGATATAAAACTGGTGATAAGCAGTTACACTTAAATCCTACAGTAGATCCCTTTAATACAAATTGATCGTGGATCATGATTTGGCTGTGTTGATCCTCGATCTTTAATACAATGTGCAGATGGTCAGTCATAATTTGCTGCGTTGATCGCAGAGGATCATTTAACTGTGCTGATCGTACAGCCATCCTTAATACCCATTGATCCTGGATCGCCATTTCGTTTGATTGGTCGATGGTTTGTTGCTCTAGAGATAACCGAACAATGAACCTGGAAGAATCACTGACTTAGCTTACATGTCTCAGGAAATGGGACACCTACACTATACATGACAGACTTACGGTAACAGTTGGGGGGATTCTTCACATTATATATATATGTGTGTTGGTGTATTCGCTCTCTGACTGCAGGGCCTTATATGCATTTTAAACATTTATTGACCCCCCCCCCCCCCACAGACGGGCCAGAAGGCAGACTTCGTCATGTCGTAGCTCTGCCTAAAGACCTCGAGGTGTGCATATTAAAACTTTTTTTTCCAGGGACAGGCTCAACATCTGCGATCCTCTTACCGTGGAGCTCGCTGCGACTGCCAGCAACATAAATCACTGTTTGTGAGCGGAATATCCCATCGAGGGCCAGCATTCCAGAGCTTGCGCTGGAATTAGAAAATCAAAAGGGCACACGCGCTGACAAATGCTGCTACACAAGGCCCTGAAGGAAACCCGGAGACTTGAGAGGCAGCCAAGGAGGCTCGCTCAGCTCTGTCATTTATAATGGGGTAGGACTGACAGACGCCCCCGAGACATTAACGCTACAACCCCCAAAACCACTGCCTGCACTGGTGCCATCCCAATAAATACAAATGATTGCCCAAACTGCAGCGGAAAGGGAAGGAGAGAACTTGAGCTAATTGCAGTAAACAAAGAGAGACGGTCTTTGTTATCTCGTTGGGTTTCTGAAATGCAGTTAGATTGTAATAGAATGAGTAAGTGTGTTGATTCAACATTTATATATGTTCTTCCTTACAGTATGCTATTTCTTCCTTACAGTATGCTATGTGTAGCATGCCATTTCACTGCCTGTGGATGTTAGGGTTCACGATAATCCTGGAGCATTTGGACATCGTCTTTGTCCTGGCCAGCTAACAATATCATGGAACATAATAATGTTGTGTGTCCATGGTCCAAACCATGTGTGAGTGTAAAGCATTGACAAATACATTAACTAACTTTTAAGTGAAGTCTTACTGTATCCTCGTCAGTAACTCTCTGTATCCATCACATTTTACAAGGAGAGCAGTTATCCAGGTTGAGAAAAGGCAGGACTCAAACCTGCCCGCTTACTGCACACTATTCTCACACGTTATAATCAAATAACACGGGAGATATTTAATTTCCATTCATAGAGTGAATAATCACACAAGCACATCATGCACGTACGTGAGGAACAGTGGGAGCAGCTCAGGTTAAGGCTGACTGACAGAATCATTGTCTACATTGGCCTCACTTCATTTAGAGTCCTCCATGGTGACCCCAGGCGCTATGACCACAGGGGCAGTGCCAGTCTCAGAGGACGCTGATTAAGTGGGATAAACCAGCCTGCCCCTCAGACACAAGTGTACCGGGCGTCCTCAGGGGAGACCCTGCCCCACAGGGCTCCTATCGTAGTCTGATCCCAGCCCCCTGCCAACCCTCTCCCCTCCCCTCGCTGTGTCCGACCCCACCCCATTCCTCCTCTCCCCTCCCCTCAGTCTTAGTCCTCCACCCCCTCCACACCCCTCCACACCCACTACACACACCAAACCCTCCCCTGTGCACAAACAGTGCTATCATGGGTCACTGTGCAGGACAAGGGGATCCCGGAGTGAATGGCTCGCTGTAAGAGTTATCATATTAGGCTATTAACACAGCAAACGTCCTGAGGACATCAGAGGGGAGTGTCACACAGCCTCCAGATGTTTCCCAGAGACGTCCTAACAACTATTGTTTTGCGTTCAAAAATATCAGTGGCTCAGATTTACAATTCAATATTTTATTAAATATATTTTAGCTATTTATTTAGAAATGTTTTATAGAACATTCTTTCATTTGTCAAAATGTTCAGTAGGTTGTCTGGATCTTCATTGTAGATTATATGAATGGAGGCAGCAAAATGTGAACAGGGCACAAGGGGTGTGTACACCTTTCATATATATTTGTTTACAGTCTTTTGTGGTGTTGGGCTCTGCTCAAACATACACGAATGAAAACACACACTTTTTTGTGATAATTTTGCTTTCGATTTGTAAAACAGGTTTAATGACATATATTAAATACAAGAAGAGTATACTCAACATTCTTCTGAAGCCTGAACATGTTGTTTGACAGGCATTGATCGATGCAAAAAGGGTATAAACTATTTCAAGTATTCCTTCAACATATTCGTTTTATTTTATTAAGGATTAAATTATGATCCGTTGGTGAAAGCCTCCCATGAATACTAAAACCTTTAAGCACCAGACGTATGTTCAAGCCATTACACAAAGACACGGGATTATGCCACAATAGCCAGGTAATGGGTGTCCTTAAATCTTTTGTATCTCAACAGAGGAACACTTAAAACAAGCCTTTCAAGATAAGCGCCGGCTGTTGTATGCCTATTGGCGCTTTACTCCGTCCCTCAGGACAGCGTATCCATCAACAGATGCCCTCCGGTGTGGGATAACAAATTTGTTCTTTCTGGGGCTTACATAACACCGCAGGAGCCTCATGAGAAACCTGCATAGGGCCGGATTTGACATGCCGGTCTCCACCGTAACGAAATTCCAACGGTAGAAAAAAACCTACCACTTGTTTTATTTTATATTTAAAAAACCATGCCAGCATCTTTATCTAGCTAGATATTTTTTCGAGGCCTGTAATGATTTTCATGATAAAACACGAACAAAACATGTGTCAATACTCTACGTAAGAGCGTGGCCTATGTACATTAAGCATTAGGCTTGTAGACATTAAACAATTAACATTGTACAATGTTGTAGCCATTCAGGGTAAATTCTAAATTAAATAATTCGTTTAAAAAAAATCAAAACCCGTGTGAGTGTAAACTGAATTATTTTCATCGATTGTTAAATGGGCTTGTCGAATGCCTCATCCCACTCGACATATCCATCCACGCCAAACTGACCGGATTGAACTGCGTTAAACAAATGGTGTTGTAGCCTGATTTCGCTACCAATGTACCCGTATCCGTTAAATACGGCATATTTTCTTTTTACATTTACAATGACGGTTTACAGCACCGAACTGTGTTAATAGCCCGGTGGTTGTGGTTTAATCGTTTTAGTTAACTGTAAACTACACCTCCTCGACTTGTCAGAGTTGAACAATAGGCTATTTTTAGTTAGGATTGAGTACTCATAAAACTCACCATTGCATTTCCCATGTTGTATAATTTGTGGGGAATTCAGAAGAATAAAAAAGTATTGTCTTGAGAGGTCTGCAAAAAGAGACAAAGCAGTGCCCTCTGGAGGCCGTAATAATAGCAATCCAACAAAATGTATTAATACCTCGCTTTCATAATCCTCATCGGTGTTTGAAAACAATTGGCTTCTGTTTTCTTTCTAAAATACGGACGTTCAGCAGTAGGCTACTTAAATGTCCGTCCTTCCGTAGGAGCATATTAAATTCAATCGGATAGAGCTGTTTGTGATTTTCATTCAATTCTGAGATTTATTTCAGTGATCACATAGTGAGGTGTCGCTCAAAAACGCGCCAAATTAACGGCTGCTAAAAGTTTAAACATTAGGTGGAGGTTAACAAAAAAATTGGCATCACACTACAAGTAGTTTGTAGTGTAGGAAGGAACACTTGTGAGAAGTGTAAGCCCTTGGATAGCTACCTACAATACTGCAGGGGGCATCCTTGCTGTGCGTAGGTCGGCTTTACCTACTGTGGTAGGTCGAGAGGCATCCCGCTGCAGCCCTGCAGAGCCACCTCTCGCTAACCCCCTCTCACTAAACAACACCTTTTCACTATACACTCCCTCTCATTAAATACCCCCTCACTGAACTCTTTCCGTTTGGTCGTTTCTATGTTTGTGTGCGCAAATTGGCGCAAATTTTACACTGGGGAGGTAGTTTTTGAGTTTTTGAGTGTGCACTGGTAAGAATGTTACTAGATTTTAGTTGGATTTATTGATAATTAAATGGACAATTTTACCCAGATGAAAATATATCGGGCTATGGCTATTGGTTTATAATGTTTGTTCTAAATATATCTGCTCATCTGCCAACCAGAGGCTGAGGCAGTGCCCTGAGAGTTTGAGTAGTGGCCCACCCAACCAGGTTGGCTTAACACCTTTTTTATAAAGAAAATTATACATTTGATTTGTTGTTTATTTTTATCTAACAAATCAGAAACGGAGAAAATGGCAGTAGGCGGTACATCTAGTCTAATCTGACCGATATGCCAATTACCCGTACAGTATAATTTCTGCCCTTTAAAATGCACTTGTTTCTGTAATCTCATTCTCTCAATTCCTACTTTCCTCTCAGAATTTGTAGCCTATAAGTAATATGTACATGTTGATTATTTGTTTCATGTCAGTGGTCATTGTCGTACTCAGAAAAGAGGGGTGTTGTCAGCGGTCGTATTGTAAGTTGTTGTTGCCCTTCCTATGGTCTCTGCATAATAAAACGGTATTTTTGTCTAGGGGATTTTGTTGTTTTATGTTTGTTTTGTTGTTTGAAGACTTTTTAAACAGTTTTGGGCCTAATTAATGGAAATGTATGCACACACACACACACACACACACACACACACACATATATATATATATATATATATATATATATATATATATATATATATATATATATATAATTGTTGTTACACATTAAATAGGCTGTAAATTTGGATGGCTGAACATACAAAATACAGTTGATTGAAGATCTGCAAATGTATTCGCATTTAGACTGTCATAGTCAATACACATTTAAACCTATTCTGGGGGATGTTAACGTGAGACAACGTTTTTTTTATCTGTAGCTTTAACAATGTATATATATTGTTCTAGCGTTAGATAGAGATAGTTTTAGCGAGAGTCGGTCGAGTAGTGTCTAAGCGACAGATGCGGTAGTGAAAAGCCTGCGGTTTTAGCACAAATGGATCGAGAAGTGAAAAGGGGTTAATTTCGTGATTGTTTAGTGAGAGGTGGTGTTCAGCGAGAGTAGCTTACTGTGCCTGTTAGGTGTGCAGGACACAAAATAGGTCAGAATGCTGTGCTACTTATCTATCAGTATGTTGATAATAAGAATAATTTCACAAGATGGCTGACATTATCTGCAGGTAATTGCATTATTGACCACATCTCAAGAATTCAAGACAATGATTCCCACATTTATTTACAAGCTATTCTGTTTTATAAGTGAGATGGTTTTATATATATATATATATATATATATATATATATATATATATATATATATATATAATATGTATGTATGTGTGTGTGTATATATTTATGTTTGCATGATTCATAATATCATTATGAGGGGAGGAGAGGTATTGGGTTTTAGACTACATTTGTCATTATGTTGTTGAAATTCATAATCAATATGGTTGTATTAACATTATTAATCATTTGAAATAAATGCTTATTTCTGTTAAGGACTTTTATGATCATGGTGAAAAATATTTTCTTAAGACAAAATAGTTTACATTTTCATAAAAAGTATATATAAAACAGGAGTAACTAAACAATTATAGAGCTTGTCTTTTCCCAGTATACCTGAGAGTGAAACATCACCAGCTGTTTTTCGACCAGATAAAACGCAATAGTGAAATGTTGTCCCCTCTCAATGAGTGTGATATTGTTTGTCAGCTGATCGAAGAATTGTAATTTCATACAAACTGGCAACAAAAAAAACATTTCAGTGGCAAAAGTTGTCATGGTAAGCATGTCTGATGAGGAGAACATTCCTCGCTTATGGGAAGATGACAGATGATGAGTGAAGTTCATAGGGAAAAAGGTTTGTTGATATTTGCAAGTGAGACAGGAATCCTGGGATACGTGTTACCTTCCAGGATAACCAGACTGTGTTTGAAGGCTTCTTCAAAAAGCGAAGCAATGTCATATTTTTTTTATCCCGTCGGCGGGTACTCTAATGGCTTTTGATGGGTTTAGGGCAGGTTCATTATTAAAGACTCTTAAATTTGTTATAATTTTACTTAACACATTATCTACATTTAACACATTACATGTGGTCAAGGAGACATCGTTTATTATACTGTCTGTCCTGGATTTTTCCCTGTCCCAACTGTCCAAAACGTAATTCTCAAACTCTTTTGAATTTATCTGTAGGTTCAATCTGCACCTTAAACCAAACAATTGCATGTTCTCATGAAGAACACAGCATCCATCATGGCTGAAAACTGACAGAGAAGGACCACAAGTCCAGATAGTGGCAGACCTGGTAAAGACATCAGTGTGATAGGCGTCTTGTCTAAATACACAAAACAAAAATACAAATGCAACAATGAAGAAGTTTCACTGATTTGACCGAGTTATATTTGATGTAAGGAAAAAAGCAATTGGGCCCAATCAATGGATTTGACATAATAACCAATCAGAGTCTGGTGTGACCACCTGATGGGTGCAACTCATCTGCTTTGCATAGTTTGTCAGTCTGTGGACTGTGGCTTGTGGAAGGTTGTCCCACACCATTTCAATAGTCATGCAATGGATTCTCGTGGCAAAGGACAAACGCTAACTGGGATGTGAATAATTCTGTTCGGAACATTTTAGAGAAATAAGCTTTGGTGAGATCTTATCCTTCAGATAACCAAATATTTGACTAACATTTAACATTAACTATACCACTGGAAGTCTGATTAAGATGTTGGTTTGGGAAACCCAGTGTTTTAATCAGCATCTTCTTCTCAGAAAAAGTATGTATTGTTTACGTGACCAATTTCATACAGTAGTCAGTTTGCTGTCATAATCAGCTTAATTATTGGTGTGCGCTTCAACACACCTACTGACTGTATTGTTTTTTGTTTCCTTATCCCTACCAAAAACCCACTCATACAGAAGTTCTACTTTTACTTAATACATTTTTTCAAGGTTTGTGTAGCACTTCTTTTGAATCAGAAGAATCACCAGGCGTGGCCAAATATGATGTCTCAGGACGTGAATGGCCATACAGAGAGCATGAGGAACAAGGTGTGCTTGATTAAGGAACAGTTATTTGGAGAAAAGAATTACCTCGCCAATCAAACCCTGGGAACTTGATTGTTACAACCAAACATCTGGTTTTAACAATGATTGATGTAAACATAAACATTTCAGAAAGTGGATTTGTAACACTTGTGTAGAGAAATTTTAAAATGACTATGACGATTTCAAAGATTTCAGTCCAGCAATAGACTCTGTGTGCCAAACATGTTCCATGCTGCATGTTCCCTCGATAGTTAGTGACTGAAGTGCTCTTCTGAAATGGAGGGAAAAACTATAGGGTGAGACTTGGAATGCAAACCGAGAGATCTTTGTTCTCATCTATTTTATGTGGTCCTGCTGTTGACCAATGATGAGCCCTCTCTCCTTTCCTCCCTGATTCTCACAACCCCGCCTCCCCTGAAAACATGTTATATATGTTACCGTCATTCTGTCTCTGCATTTTCATTTAGATACAGATATCCCTTATTAACAATGATCTGGCCAACAGGGGATGCTTGTCAGCCATGTTGTCCGTCTTCTGTGATCCCTGTAGATCCAGGGGATATCCCAGGGTTAACACCTGGCACACTTCCTGGTGAAGGTGTTGGTTTGCAGGGCTGGCTAACACTGGCCCCCTCAGTGCTGCAAGTCTGGCTGGAGGTCCAGAGGACCTGGGCCTACCTGAAGAGCATCCTCATTGGTTCAGAGGACATCCGTCACCAGCTGGGCCAGGATGCCCTCAGTTTCAGGGCCCCTCGACACAGACTTCCAGGTTCCCCAATTCTCTTAACTCAACTCCTTGCATTCTCTCGTATCACCTTATTGAAAGGCTTCATGGGAGAAGGTCAAACCTCAAATCAGTTTTGAGAAGGTGGTAAGAGAGCAGGGGATGGAGAACTCAGTGGTCTGTGATGAAGTATGAAACCAGAATAAACTACTGTCCTACAGAAGATAGATCATGCTTTTGCTTTCAAAGATGCAGTCCTTGAATTTCTATCACTGGTTGTAAAAGTGGTGCTGTCGATCAAAAATGGTTCCTAAAGATTGTGTAATATGTCATTTATTTCCTGTATGTGCCTCTTGTCATCAAAACCAGTCACTTTCAAATGTGAAATTTATAAGATAACTGAGATATGATAAAAAATCTACTCATATGCCTTATGCACAGATAAACAACTAATTACACATACAAAATGGGAAGTTTGAACAGTATTTAGTTATTGGTAGAATTCCCAGAACTTGCATCTTAAATTAACGACAGTACCCGAATGATCTTAGACAATGCTCTTTTTGTTTTCTCACTCAGAGTTTATGTCGGACAAAACAAAAACGTAAATGAGGCCACCCACAATCCCTTGCTTTTTGACAGACTTGGGGATTTGCAGCGAGGGTTTACATTGGCCAATCACTTTCAAGCAGTACATGTTTTACAATCGAAACACTTGACATACATACATGTCTATCTATTACCTAACATCAAAGTCTGCGAAGACTTTCCTAAGATTGACCTATCCCCTGTTACAGGCTGGCCAAGTGTAAAAAGGCTTTGGCTGAATACCTGGAGACAAGGAGAAAGGCGTTTCTTTGCTGCTGCATTCCACCATCTGAAACAGTTACATTAGTATGATAATGCGCATTTGATTATAGAAACACGTACACATTTTTACCCTAAACACTCAACGACGAGTTGAGTGTGTTCCAGGGGCTGGAGGAGGGATGTGAGTCGGGGCTTAAAGATCGCATCAAGAAACAAGTGACATGGGGTTGGTTTGGTGTGGGATTCCCCTGATTTCTGTTACAGTTCAAGTACAAAAACATTTACAGGTGCATAAAGCATTTAGTTAGCTGTCAAACATGACATGTAGAAAATACAGGCTCAGTTAGAGAGACAGACCCAGTAGTTATGAAACCTTGCCCTACCAATTATATTGTAAAAATCAATGTCTGCACCTGTACTGGAGGCGGGGACACGGACACAGGCAGAGCGAGGACACCTGTTCTCTTGTCTCTCACGGAAGTGATTCACCAGCATGCATCCCGAGCAGCACACTCTATTCTCTGGTAAATAGTGTGCTATGTAGGAGATAGCAGGCCATTTGGCTGTGGAGCGTCTGGGGGGACGCTCACAGAGAGTTGCTGTTCTGTCAGCGTCGTCACTTTCATCAGCAGTACTTAAGGTGAACATGTCCTTGGCCCTGAGGCATTTGAACGATCTCCCCGCACGCCAGCGTTCCAAATGGGACGGCATGTTTGGCGCACTGCTTTTGAGCAGTCAAATCCAGGCCAAAAGGAGTGCACTAACGAGGAATCCGGCGGCATTCGGGACACGGACCTGCTCCCCCATCAACCTGCGGTACAGACGCACTGCTGATTGGATCTACTGTCACACTAGATGGGTGACGAATGCAATGTGATGTCCCGAGGTGTGTTACGACAACTGGGCGACAGCTGAGGTTACCGCTCATTTCTCCTGATAACGTTCACAAGGATGTTAGAACGTGTCTCTCTTCACAGGAACTTCGTGGATTGACAGGGATGCACACGTAACGTGACGGATACACGCATGTGAGAGGAGATTCACAGATACCATGTACGAACTCGCACACGTAACGTGACGGATACACGCATGTGAGAGGAGATTCACAGATACCATGTACGAACTCACACACGAACACGCACACACTCGTGCACTCACACACTCCGTCGGGTCAAGCACTGTGAAGAATGAGCCATGTTCTTATTTGACTGGCGTCTGACCTCAGTGAGAGCAGTCTCCTTCCCTAGGAGGACACGGTTTCTGATAATGAATGTCACCTGGCTGGTGTCCCTGGTCTATATCAGTCTCTGATTAGAAGGGAAGATAGAAAACAGCGATCTGTCTTGGAGGTCCTTAGTTGAATATGGTTTAGTTCCGTATGCTTGACTTTCAGATTTGTTCTCTCTGTTGCAGGTTATTCAGCCCAACTGTTAAATTCTCTTTTAATCCTCACTCAACTTTGCCATTACATGACATGATTTTAAACTGTAATTGGACCAAAATTTCTCTGTTCACAGGTTAATCCAAATGACCAAGTCTTCAACGTGAGTGGGTGAGAACTGTGCTGTTATGGGTGTTGCTCTCGTGGTCTCCTTCTAATGTCTGTCCGTATCAAGTGTAGTGAACAGGGTGCTAGCTTGATTTAAAACATGTCATCTGTTGTTTTATCCACAGCCAAAGAGTAAGCTGCCATGTCACTTCTGGAAATTGCAGGACAGGACGGGATGTTTAGATTGTGACAGACATTATAGCGTGATTAAGCAGACACTTCGCAATATCGTTCCTCCAGATTGCGTACAAGTTTTTCTGCAATGTAAAAATGCATCTTATGCGTGTTCAGCTTAGCTTGAGGTTTTTCTGGCGGCTCATTGGGATTTCAAGTAAAGAATGTCTGTGGTGTAGCTTTTACTTGCTCAAACAATGACCTCACAGGATTCATTGTTTTATGTTGTACTGATGAAAATGTACAGTTGTATGCCAGTGAAAGCTGATAGATAACAGTAGATGGGACCATAGTGAATCTCATTGTGAATCTCTGTACAGACTGTAGATATGTGTGTATCTGTCCATGTTCAGTCGCTCCCTGTTGGGTGGGCAGGCGACCAACAGACATGCGTCTTCCTGGCTGTCTGAGTTGAGGCACCGCTGGGATAAGCCGCAGAGACACTGCCTGGTTAACAACTGTTATGCTCAGTTCCATTACTCCTACAAATACATGTTTCCACATATTGTGACTGTGTTGCTACCAGCTTTGCTTTCCTAAAGAATGTATTTGGTCAATAGGGATGAGGATCTGTGATGAACTGGCCTTTCTGCTGACAGTGTGTGTAGTTGGGGTTCAATGGGATTCAACCACTGTTCTGTCTTTATAATCATTAGACATCATTTAACATCCAAATGTTCGCACTAGGTTCATGTTCCTGGAGATTTCATTAGCAGACCAGGTGGGGATCTTCATCGCTTTATATTCGGGCTACGTGTGCCAAACTGAGGTACCGGAAAACCAAATTGCCCTCTTCACAGGGGGCTAGCTTCATTCTTTCAATTCATGGTTCTCTCCATTTGTATGCTTGCATGTATCCGATATTTATCAACCTGATTTAGCCACTGTGATCCTTGACCTTCATGTAACTATGTCACCGAGGTTCTGTGATCCTTGACCTTCATGTAACAATGTCACTGAGGTTCTGTGATCCTTGACCTTCATGTAACTATGTCACCGAGGTTCTGTGATCCTTGATCTTCATGTAACTATGTCACTGAGGTTCTGTGATCCTTGACCTTCATGTAACTATGTCACTGAGGTTCTTGGATCCTGGACAGTCATTTGACTGGATGGTTGCTAGAGGGTCACTCAGCTGGTGGTTGTCAGGAAGCTGATTGTGTGATGGGTGTCCAGGCCGTTTGCCATGGTGCTGCCAGATACTGAGCTGATCTGTGAGATTATGTTGGTGTCTGAAGGCTTCCTCAATGCCAAGCTACGGGCCAAGTTCCTTACCCTCTACACACTTTGCAAGGGCTGCTCTCCAAACTGGTAATACTGTTCAACACACTCAGACAGCGGTACAAAACTAGTAATTAGCATGATAACTAATTTAAACATATTATCAGAACGGTGGATGGGCAAAATAGCAGAAACAAATTGATGGTAATGGCAGAAACCCCAAAGGTTCTTTGTTATGACTGTAAAGCTACCAACTAAAAGCAGTAAAAGTAATGTTAGTCATACCTGTGTTTCTCATATATACCACAGCTTTGTTCATTAAATGTAGTCCTTTGTTAGCCCCCTCTCACATCCCTCCAGTTGGAGGAGTCAAACTGTTCCGGTCCAGGTGTTCAACAGACTCGCACTGTGTTAGAAACACCACGACTGGGGTCTGTGTGCGCTTACATCTTTGTGGGTGGGCACAATTAATTCGTATTTGGTTTGAGGTGTGAGGTTGAATCAAATTAAATGAATCAAATTTCTTTATAACGCCCTTTTTACATCAGCAGTTGTCACAGAGTGCTTTTACAAAACATCCAGCCTGAAACCCCAAGGACTAAGCAACAATAATGTTGAAGCACAGTGGCTAGGAAAATCTCCATAAGAGGGGCCGAAATTTAGGAAGACACCTAGAGATTTATGACCAGTCCTCTTCTGGCTGTGCCTGGTGAACATTTTAAGTGTATACATTGTAATAATTAGTAAATGCATTTGGGCTTTGGCCAGAGTCTATATAACCTAATCCAGATCAGAAGCATGACCAGATGGACAAGGACAGAGACAACCAAGCGGAGAGGGGGGCTGTTTATCAGACTGGCAGCTGGAAGCATCAGGTATCGTCTTGATTTGCAACACAGCCAGGAGGATTTTGGACAGTGGCAGCAGCTAGTCTTTAAAGCCTGGTACCCAGGAGGTGTGGGCCAAGACCTCATGTCCTCGTAATTTTGAAGAGAGCAGGAGACAAGAAAATATAGAGAGTGCATTCCTTTGGTTTACAAGGATTTCCAGTGGAGAAGGAGGACTGACCCTACTCCCCCAGCACATTAATATAGCAGCATAAAACCTTGGGGCGGAGACGGGGGGACCAGTGACACTGTGGCGCTATCCGGGGGAGACCCCAACCTGACATTGTAACAACCTTTATGGTCCAGGGCAGGGGCACTAAAACGAGGTGCTATTTTGGCACCAACCCATGTTAATCTTCTGCGTTTTCTGCACTGGATGTCAATGATCATCCATTCCCTGTTGTTACTGTGCTGCAGGCCTCCTTTCACGCGTGATTCGAGAGCAGGATTAGCCAGGGCCTAAGTGGATCGTGTTGGATGGTGACATTGATCCGAAGTGAACTGAATCTCTCAACATGGTGATTGGTGACAACATGATGGTTGCCTCCTCCCTCCTGTTCACTTCCACACTGCTGCTAAACCCCACTTCACTGCCACAGTCTACACTTCTCTTCAACCAGGCTTGATCCATCACACTGTTCTGCTCTTCACGTAGTCAACTATCTTCCATTGTGGAATATTTCGGTTCTCTTACAAATGAAACATTCATTATATGTATTTAATATATTCTGTTGATGTTCATGACACGGAGAACAATAATATGAACAATAATTTACAACTTAACAGTACACAGATCAGTCATAACATTATGACCTCCTGCTTAATATTGTGTAGGTCTCGGTTTGCCTCCAAAATAGCCCTGACCCGTCGAGGTTTGGACTCCACTGGACCTCTGAAGGTGTGCTGTGGAATCTAGCACCGAGGCGTTAGCAGCAGATCTGGAAAGTCCAGTAAGTTGCGAGGTGGGACCTCCAGTGATTGGACATGATGGTCCAGCACAGCCCACAGATGCATGATTGGATTGACATTTGGGGAATTTAAAGGCCAATTCCACACCTTGAACTCGTCGTTGTGTTCCTCAAACCAACCATTCCTGAACCATTCCTGAACTATTTGTGCTTCGTGGCAGGGGTCATTATCCTGATGAATGAGGCCAATGCCATCAGGGAATATCATTGTCATGAAAGGGTGCACATGGTCTCCATTAATGCTCAGGTAGATGGTACGTGTCAAAGGGACATCCACATGAATGGCAGGACCCAACGTCTCCCAGCAGAACACGGCCCAAAGCATCACACTGCCATGTGTTCTCCAGGTAAGCAACACACGTACACCTGGCCATCCATGTGATGTAAAGGGAAATATGATTAATCCAACCAGGCCACCTTCCATTGCTCCGTGGTCCATTTCTGATGCACACATGCCCATTGTAGGCGCTTTTGTCAGTGGATAGAGGTCCGCAGGGGCACCCTGACTGGTCTGTGGCTACGCAGCCCCATACGCAACAAACTGCAATGCACTGTGTTCTGACACCTTTCTATCAATACCCGCATTGGCTGTCTGGTTCACCACTTTTCCTTCCTTGGACAACTTTCGATAGGTACTGACCAGTGCAGACCTGGAACACCACACAAGGGTTGCAGTTTTGGAGATACTCTGACCCTGTCGTCTAGCCATCTCAATTTGGCCCTTGTCAAAGTTGCTCGGATCCTTAAACTTGCCCATTTTTCCTGCTTCTAACACATCGACTTTGAGGACAGAATGTTCACTTGCTGCCTAATATCCCACCCACTGACAGGTGCCATGATAACGACATTATCAGTGTTATTCACTTCACCTGTCAGTGGTCATGAGGTTATGGCTGATCGTTGTAGATTGTTATATTTTGTAAAACACAACAACTCCTTGAATCACATATAGTGGTGGAGTTGATTGGCTGTGTCAGACCTATTCCCTTTCCCTAGTCTTCTAGGGTCTGACTAGGGCCAGTAATGAGTGTTTTCGTCCAAGCCCATCCATGAGGCTGGTGTTAGTGATCAGTCATCTGAGGACAGCCACCTCTGCTACAGTATCCAGAGAAGGAATTTCTTACATCAACTCACAGGACCTGGGATGGAATCCGAAACTTGCCTCCCAACTTCTCACCAGCAGAGACACTGGAAGCACAATATTACTACTACTACTGCTACTGCTAATAAAACTACAGCTAATACTTCTGTTATTATTACCACTATTACAACTACAGCTACTACTACTACTACTTCTACTATTACTACTACTACTACTACTACTGTTACTATTTTGTTGTATTATACTTGTACTTGTTCAATGACAGTGAAGTTGAATCTAATCTACTGCTACTACTATACTACTACTACCACTATGAAGCAGACAGTATATCTTCAGTGCTTCTTTGCATCATTGTCATATTATGTAATTGTATTATATGATGTTGTACCAAGGTTTGTAGACAGCTGTATTGACAGCAGGTGTCATCAGTCAGAGAGCCCACCTCACCATGGTGTTTGACCGTATGTCCCTCGTTGTATTGAACAGATGGGGAGCACCTTGAACGCCTTCATACCAATCCCTGAATACCACAGTGTGCAGGTGCTGTGTGCACACACACGCACGCACACACAAAAACACACACACACACACACACGCACACACACACACCTCAATGTAACCCAATGTATAACACTATTACCTTAAACCTAATCCCCTCAAATGAAATAGCGTTAATCCATGTGGGAGCTGGCTCAGTGCGGAAATAATGGAGCCCTTTTTAGGATGTTTAACTGTCTTTATGGGGACATATTGAACATACATGTGTTGTTCAACATGGATGACCCAAACACGGACACACACAGTGGAATACATGCTGTTTTCTGTCTCTTTTCCCCTGACTGACCTTCACCTGACTGCAGAGAACATCCCATCTGATTCTCCACACGCGCTTTGTGAGACCTCACCTTCACTTGCATCTGGAACATTGACCAGGTGGGTTGCTGGCACTGATCGGACACGCTTAACCAGAGAACCGTCCGCTAGTTGAGACAATTACATGTCACGGTCATTGCACTCCAGCACTGCCCAAACGGGTCAGCACACGCAGCCACGTAAAGACGGTGAAGTTGCCGGCACCGGCCCTGGGCTCCATGTTTGACCTCTACTTGGACCCAGTCACTAGGCGGTTCCAGCCCTGGAGCGACACAGTAACGCCCTGCCAGACCAGGTCTGACATGCCCCTGCAGGTTACAACACACTCGACTGCGTGCTTCCTTACTGTCAAGGACATCCGGCTGGCGCATTATTTCTGTGACGTTCCAGCTCTGGCCAGGAGTTTAACGAAACCGTGTACCTTGACAGAGGCGACCTCCGGGTTCTCACTGTAGCATAACTTAACCTGCAAGCCACATAGACGGAGCTATGTGCAGGCACAGTCAGGAGTATAACTGGTGATAGTTCTTAATATATTTAAACTTCATATTTCTGTTGCAACTTTTCAGGAAAAAAATAAGCAATACAGGTGTCAGGGAAATAAGCCACCTTCCTCTGAAAACGATTACATGTATTGAACAATGCGGTCATATTAAAAATGTCTGAACGCATCAATGAGCATACTAAGAAAGAGCAAAGCCACACATCATGAGGTCATAGTGGGGGTCCCTAGCTGGGATGGAACAAAGCCCAGCCACTGTTTCTGATTACCACCTAGCGCACAGCAAAGCAGAGCGTTTGGGGTGGGGGGGGGCAATGCGCTGGTACACAGACTTTGGGCTCTCAACCCACGCGGTATTGTTTCTCCCTAGCCCTCCTGCCCGCAGCTGCCTGCCTGCCGCTGGTTCTTCAAAGAAGCTGGCTGAGCTGTAATTAGCAGGGTTTTGTTCCCACATAACGACGCCATTATCCCAGAACAGCGTCGGTGTACACAGGAAACGCAAGACATTATCAATTATGAACAATTCACTTGGTTCGCGTCAGTCAATAAAACCCTTTCAGAGTGAACGGTATAACTGTGCTTTGGCTCTGTCTTCGAGCAATCTTTTTCTCCTTGTTTCTTTTCCCGTGGCTCCTGGGTAGCAGGATGTTCTGGTGCATTCATACTAGGCGTTTCGCCCGTGTTTCTTGGTGTGTCTGTTGCTTGAGAAGGGGCTTGGACAACTACGTGACCCTAAACCAGTACATCACCTCCCCGATTTTGCAGTGTGAGTGGGTACTTTGGGACTGATCTGCAGCAGTGCTTCAAGGTTGCTGGGTTGATAGTCCTTTGACTTGTTTTAAGATGTCATACCTCAACAGAAGAGCAACACCATCTGCCGGTTATATTAGTCAAGAATGAGACAGGATGATGTCAGAAAGTAATCTGTATCTGTTGATTATTGGCAAATACTGTAACAGTGTAGTACACTGGGTTGTTTGTAATACACTGGGTCAGATGTAACAGTGTAGTACACTGGGTCAGATGTAATACACTGGCTCAGATGTAAGAGTGTAGTACACTGAGTCAGATGTAATACACTGAGTCAGATGTAATACACTGAGTCGGATGTAACAGTGTAGTACACCAGGTCAGATGTAATACACTGAGTCAGATGTAATACACTGGGTCAGATGTAACAGTGTAGTACACTGGGTCAGATGTAACAGTGTAGGACGCTGGGTCACACGTAATACACTGGGTCAGATGTAACAGTGTAGTACACTGAGTCGGATGTAATACACTGGGTCAGATGTAACAGTGTGGTACACTGAGTCAGATGTAATACACTGAGTCGGATGTAAAACACTGGGTCAGATGTAACAATGTAGTACACTGGGTCAGATGTAATACACTGAGTCGGATGTAAAACACTGGGTCAGATGTAAGAGTGTAGTACACTGAGTCGGATGTAATACCATGGGTCAGATGTAACAGTGTAGTACACTGTGTCAGATGTAATACACTGAGTCAGATGTAATACACTGAGTCGGATGTAACAGTGTAGTACACCAGGTCAGATGTAATACACTGAGTCAGATGTAATACACTAGGTCAGATGTAACAGTGTAGTACACTGGGTCAGATGTAACAGTGTAGTACGCTGGGTCACACGTAATACACTGGGTCAGATGTAACAGTGTGGTACACTGAGTCAGATGTAATACACTGAGTCGGATGTAAAACACTGGGTCAGATGTAACAGTGTAGTACACTGGGTCAGATGTAATACACTGAGTCGGATGTAAAACACTGGGTCAGATGTAACAGTGTAGTACACTGAGTTGGATGTAATACACTGGGTCAGATGTAACTGTGTAGTACACTGAATCAGATGTAATACACTGGGTCAGATGTAACAGTGTAGTACACTGAATCGGATGTAATACACTGGGTCAGATGTAACAGTGTAGTACACTGGGTCAGATGTAACAGTGGAACACAAAGTGTTGAGTGTAACAGTATAACATACACATAGCCATCTGCCTCTGTTGTTTCCCTCTATTTCCTTTGAAATACCTGGTCCTTTATGTCAGTTTCCTAACATTGTTTCTGTTCTAACTGTAAAAGTGCATTCTTTTTTGTGAATAACAATGGAATTTGTGTTACTCTGACCATGATTTTGTTTTGCCGGTTTTCAGTGGTCCTGGAGCAGCCATTGGAGAAGCGTGTAGGCAGCAACTACACACCTCCAGGTAATAGGAAACTGGTGTACTTTATTGATGACATAAACATGCCAGCTGTGGACAGCTACGGAGCTGTACAGCTTCACACACTCAAACGCCAGCAACTGCACAATGGTGAGAGGCTAAACACACACATTTAATTAGCTATCTCAATGTGGACACCCTAGTTGATTGTGCATAATACAAATTTTCATTTTCTTAATCCTAATTTTATAACCCAATTTTTATGCCTACATTTAACATAACCACAATGCCTTACCCAAAACCTAACTGGTAATCTCTATGCCTAATTATTCCACCCAAATTGTAATTTTTCCCTCAACCTTACACTTTTGAGTTGTTATTGTCCCTGGAATATAGAGTAACAGTCAATGTTTGGACACACAAGCTCATTCAATTGTATTGCTTAAGTTTGACTATTTTTGACCATGTACATTAATAGTGACAACACCAAAACTATAAAATAAGACATAAGGAATCATGCAACCCAAAAATCTGACAAGCATTTTCCATCCTTGTGTGGAACAAAACAAATTGAAAACTGCCCCCTATAAATTAATCCTAACCCTAACTCTAACTTTTACTTCACGTTCATATTAGAACAATTCATGGTGTGTTCGTTTTCTGTGTTGCCACTGTTCTCCTTCACGTCTGCTGGTGTGACGTCTGAAGAGCCTTAAGGTGGTGCACCAGTGTTAGTATGTTACCTGTATGAACTCACCTCTGGCAGCTTCTCCATCAACCCTTGTACTTCCCCTTGTCCAAGGCGCTAAACCCCATCTATAATCAGATCCCGATTGGTCACCAGCGACAGGTACGCCCAGGATGGCTCCTCCTTTTTGGCATGAAATTTCCTGTTCAAAGTGAATCTAGTAATAGAAGTATGATGTTTGATGAAGCTGAATTCAACTGCTGATATTTGAAACAGTTAACACGTAGTAGGTAGTAAGATTGGTAAAAGGTGGTAGTATACATCAAATGGGTGGTAATAGATACAATTTTGTAAGAGGTAAGTAGTAATGGATATGTAATGGGTAGTAATAGGTAGGTGATAGGTAATAACATTTTGTAATAGGTAGGTAATAGGTAGTAATAAGTAATAATATGTTAATATGTAGATATTAGCTACTAATATGTAGATAAAAGGTAATTGTAGGGGGGTAGCTAATAGGTAATAATATGTAGGTATTAGGTACTAATGTGTAGATCATAGGCAATAGTAGGGATGTAGGTAATAGGTAGTAATAGGTAATAATATGTAGGTATTATGTACTAATATGTAGATAATAGGTAATAGTAGGGAGGTAGCTAATAGGTAATAATATGTAGGTACTAGGTACTAATATGTAGATAATAGGTAATAGTAGGGAGGTAGGTAATAGGTAGTAATAAGTAATAATATGTAGGTATTAGGTTCTAATATGTAGATAATAGGTAATAGTAGGGAGGTAGGTAATAGGTAATAATATGTAGGTACTAGGTACTAATATGTAGATAATAGGTAATAGTAGGGAGGTAGGTAATAGGTAGTAATAAGTAATAATATGTAGGTATTATGTACTAATATGTAGATAATAGGTAATAGTAGGGAGGTAGCTAATAGGTAATAATATGTAGGTATTAGGTTCTAATATGTAGATAATAGGTAATAGTAGGGAGTTAGGTAATAGGTAGTAATAGGTAATACTATGTAGGTATTAGGTACTAATATGTAGATAATAGGTAATAGTAGTGAGGTAGGTAGTAGGTAGTAATATGTAATAGTATGTAGGTACTAGGTACTAATATGTAGATAATAGGTAATAGTATGGAGGTAGGTAATAGGTAGTAATAGGTAATAATATGTAGGTATTAGGTACTAATATGTAGATAATAGGTAATAGTAGGGAGGTAGGTAGTAGGTAGTAATATGTAATAGTATGTAGGTATTAGGTACTAATATGTAGATAATAGGTAATAGTAGGGAGGTAGGTAATA